>PVIU01031715.1:0-14453 GCA_004026605.1 Ondatra zibethicus
CTACTCCTGCTCATTTCACATGATTCAAGTCTGAAGATTCTCCCCTCTCAAAGTCTTGTGAAATACAAAGAGGAAATGGAAACAAAGACTTTTCAGGATTGCAAAATCACTTGCAAACAACAAATTAATTTGTTTATCTACTTTGTTTTCAAAAATTGTATTCCTCTCTGTAGATTCTTTATATTGAGGGCCTGGAACACAGGTTTTTGGCAGTAAAAACATTTTCTCACATTTGTTGCTAATTAACTATGGCAGAGTTGATCAAATAAAGTGTATGTTTTAATGATTCTTTATTCCACATTTCTATTTTAATTATAAGTAGGAAATATTGTTTTTGTAGTATCTGCACAGATGTTTGCAAACCTTATGAACTAGAATTGACTTATTCATGTAAACAACATGGAGAAAAAGTTACATTGGCATAAGAAATCAATTTGTCAGAATGGCAAAGGTAGTTCAGCAGAGAAGAACAATGCCTGTTCTTTCAGAGGGCACAAGTTCAAGTGCCAGAAAATATAGGATAGCTCACAACTGTCAACAACTTCTGTTTCAGGGCAATCTAATACTCTATTCTGGCCTCCATGAGTGTTAGTTACACAAGTAGCAACACAGACATACATACATGGCAAGCACCCAGGCACATAAAATAAAATAAAACAATTGATTGAATATGTTTATTCTTTTATTCTTTGAGGCACCATGCAAAGATTGTTAAATCAAAATTATAGAGCTGTAATTCTTGCTGTGGGCTGATGCAGAACCTGTCTTCTCCCTATTTGCCGGGGACTCAAGCCCTAGTAAATACTGGCTCTAAACACTACATTTCTTGGCATTTATTTGACCTTGACTATCTAGCCGCAGAGAAATTATTCCTGACACACAAAGATAGTGTAATGATTACCACAAGACTGAAATGTATTAATGTTTTGAAAATTGAAAAGTGAAAAATAATTTTGCATACATTAAATTGGCTGACTGTATAGGTTAGAATTATTAAAGTAGCAGAACTTTATCAGACATCTTTTACATTTTCAGCAACCTACACATTACTAATACACACCTAGTGATATGTAGGCACTAATTTAATATGGTTATAATAAGAAAAGGACATATGTTACATTCCCTAGACAGTACTTCTTGGGCCTAACATACACGGACTCCATGGCAACAAATGTTTTTGTTAGCAATAGACCCTCAACTTCAAGATTAAAAATATCACAAGATGATGTAAAAACTCATAAAAATTCAGAAAGAAAAATGAAGTCACGGGGTTGTGGATGTGAAAAGTGTTGGCAAGAGGGTAACACAGAAAATTTGGCATCAGATTGTAGGGAAGAGATAAAAAAGAGTAATACAGCTGTGAGAGAATCCCATCCTGAAATACACACACTAAAGTCATATAGACCATGTGCATTATAACGTCATAGTATAGTGCCATGCTGCTATAGAGAAGACAGAGAGCTGCCCAGTGCTTAGAGGTTGTTGGCCAACCCAGGTTGGACTCTGCTTTTTTTGTTTTGTTTGGGTTTGTTTTTTCTTTTGAATAGGAAGAACATGACATTGGGTGTGTAGGAAGGTGGGGAAAGAGCTGAGAGGGTTTGGGGGAAGTTAAAGAAAAAGGTGGAAATACATTGCATGAAATCCCAGCAATAAATAAAAGCATACAAAAAGAAAGTTATTTGTAAAATGATGAGAAGAAAATGGTTAGCATTTTTCAAATATTTGAAATGATCATGATATCCATGGCTGCTGTAATGTATAAGTGTTTGTTCTTGAAAAAAGCACAAGCTGAAAAATAAAACTAAGTAATGAACCAAAAACTAAGGATGCACATACACATGCATGTGTATCTCCAGTAACAGGAAAAGTAAATACCTGAGTATCTGGAATATAAGTTGTAAATAAGTGATACATGAAAAAGAAAATAAAAGGCTATAAGATGGTTTACATAAATATGCATCACTGTTAGTTAAATAAAAAAAAACTTTAATCCCAGTACTCAGAAGATATATGCAGGCAGATCCCTGTGAGCTCCAGGCCAGCCTGCTCTATAGAGTGAGACCCTATCTAAGAATCATCATCATCACCATCTCAAGAAATTATCAGGAAAAAATAATGTTGAGAATACACTCAGTTGTGCACTGGGATGCGTTTTTCTTAGTGCACACGGATTACTTAGCTTTTATCATTGAACACCTTAGGGACTAAGAGTTTCAGATTTCTAGTAAACACTGGAAAACATTTCCTGAGCCAGGAATTCTAAGAACAGAATGACTGTGATACAAAGGAGTCATGTGAGGTTGCCATCTGAGAACACTCTGGAGCACTGAACAGGACACTGAAAAGAAGTTCTATAGGTCATGAGTCAATGTAACCTGCTGACAGCTCAGCTCTGAGCACCAGTGACAGATTTCCTATGTAAAACCCAGACCACGTGCACAATTATAATGCCTGTTGATCACAATGCAGACAAATATGAATGTGGATGAGAATTAATAACAAGAATCCCAGAAAGCTCAGAGGTGCTTACTGGTCTGTGTTGTGTGTCTCCCTCCGATATGCAATTAATCCCACACATCCCCACATTTCTCTCACTGAAAAGAAATGCCAAACTATTCCTAGCTTTCACATTGTTCCTATACTGATAGTGATAATATTCTCCTGTTGCTCTCAATGTCTGAGAGAGATTATCTCTGTCACTGATAAGAGTGGGTCTCTCTCTCTCTCTCTCTCTCTCTCTCTCTCTCTGTGTGTGTGTGTGTGTGTGTGTGTGTGTGTGTGTGTTTATGTGTTATTGGGGATCTAACTCAGAGCGCTGGACAGCATAACCAAGTGCTTTGCAGCATCAGACCTTGTTTTCTGACACAGAGTCCTGCCCTGTAACCCAGGCTGGACTGGATCTTGATCTTTGAGCCTCACGTGTCTTGAACCTGCCATCCTCTTGCCTCCTCTTTTTGAGTGCTGGGATCAGAGGCCTGCACCACAGTGCCCAAGTGTGCTCTGACCTTGGCTCATCAGGAGTGCTATTCACACTCAGCCCACCAGCCCTTTCATGTTCTAAGGCAGTGGTTCTCAACCTCCCTAAGGCTTGGACCCTTTTATACACTTCCTCATCTTGTGGTCACCCCTGCCCCAACCATGAAATTATTTTAGTTCCTACTTAATAAGTGTAATTTTGCTAATGATACAAATCTTAACATAAATATCTGTGTTTTCCAAGTGTCTTTGGGGTCATGACCTACAGGTTGAGAACAGCTGTTCTAAAGTTTTTGGAGCTGGAAAAGTCACATTTGCTGTTTTCTTCCTTTTACCACATAAGAGAGCAGACTTTTTTTCAGTGTATTAGAAATCACCTACTCAGGTTTCTCTACCTCTAAAGAAAAAAACATAATCATTATCGCAAACATCTGTAGCAGCAGCTAAAGGAGGAGGAGGAGGAGGAGCAGCAGCAGCAGCAGCAGCAGCAGCAGCAGCAGCAGCAGCAGCAGGGATCCATAACCCTCCCTACAGATGTCAATGGTTTGAACTTCATACCATCTAAAAACCAAAATGTTTCAGAAGTGGCTATTTCGCTTGAGTAGGTCAAAACGAGAAAGAGGTGTGCTTCCTTCCCTGAGACAGAATGTGACTCTGCTGGTCCTGCTCCCTCAGGTAGAGAATTCACTGCAGGACCACACCTGTGCTCCCATGCTAGGACACTGAGCCCAGCCTTTGTCCCTAAAACTGTGAGAGGGCTACACTCCAGAACACTATGTGACTCAAGCACACAACTCAATAATGTAGATGTTTTTAAAGCAATGCCTGGAAACACTTCTAGCCTGGAATAAATCTAAATCAGAACATGAGCCTACAAGAAAAGGATGCAGCGTTCTGTGCAGGTCGATGTCTGTTGGACATACCTGAACCAGCAGGGCAGGGCTAGTTGTGTCTCAACAATTCTCCATGAGTTCAGCTTCACTTCAGGACTTCACTGGCCATGCAGCTCTCTGACAGATGAAGAAAGGTGCCGTGAACCAACCTTCTGCACCCCACCCACCTGAGCCTTGAACATGGGAAATGTTGATGGGCTCTTTCCTCCAGATGTCTGGACATGGACTGTCTGTCATTTCATTGAAAAACTAATGCGATAATAACTCAACTATGGTACCTTTAGCACTTTCTTGGACATAAATCTTTTCTCATGAAAACAGACCTGCAAAGGCAGACACAGAAGAGCTCCTGACACTTCACCCCCACATAGAGATGGGCACTAAAGAGCACAGCTATGAATTCCTAAAGAACTTTTATATGCAATTATAATATATGTCATTATTTTTACAAAGGAAACGTAGGAAAGGCCAGTGTTGTGCTCTGAGGGAGAGATTCTCCTGAGCTGCATCTTCTGAAGATGAAAGGCTAATATCCTCCAGTGTCTAATCTCAACCATATTTTAGAAACTAGGACTGCTCTATGAATTCAGAAATTGTTGCTTTTGCCTTAACGAAATAAACCTTCAGTCACCACTAAAAACTTGAGTGGACAGGGGAAGTACACATAACACTGTCATTATTCTCATCCTCTCGGGTGCTTGGAGGTCTCCAATGGCCTGGCTGCCTAATGAAGGGTGGAACTCAACAGGGCTTCTGTCTCAGCCCTTCTGGGAAAACTAATCTCTTGACCACCATGTACAAAAGACGTGATTCATTAGAGCTGGTGTCTGCAGTTCATGTCAAGAAGCATTTAAAATAGCAGTCATAATCAATTCTCAAAATATTTGTTCAAATTAGAAATAGTCACAATTGGAAGCGCAAAAGCCAGAGCTGGTTTTGATGTTCATGTGAGAGACTCAGCTGCTCATAAGTAACAAACTGAAATATGTAGACCTTTGGAAAACAACACAAAGTAACAATGTGATATTTCAAGGAGTTGAATGATCCAGGCTTTGGTGTGTTTCAGGTATTGTAACGTCTGTCCCTGAAAACAGTCTTGATGCCTGAAGGAGACTTTTATTTCTGAAAGCTCCAGGTACATTCAAATGTGCTAATACTTCATCCTATCTCATGGAGAGAATTTAGATTGTGGCCAAGTGCCCACTTAATGTCTTTCTATAGTAACAGTGTTTATTCAGGGGACTTGCTGTGAGATTGAGTAGAATGAATTTCCTTGCACACTGAGGTGAAATCCTTGAGCCCCTTTGCTCAGGGGGAAAAGGAGAAAGAGTGCCACACTTGGGCAGAGTGGCGACTGGAATTGGGATCCAGAGGAAGCTGATGTGGTTTCAATGACTTGCCTTTTAGGCAGCTGGCTCCTACGCTCCTAGTCAATACATATGATTTCTATTTCCTTTCCTTCATATAACACATGCTATTAATTTTTGGGGGCTGTTTTCCAGTTTCTAAATAATACTTTATAAAGGTGTCAATGGCAGGAATCTTCCAATTTTCTGTGAATGCTGGCAAAGAGTTTGGATAGGGATTCAATGCTGAGGATATTTCTAGAATGTGAAAATACAAATACATAGTTTGGATCTCATCTTAAGAAAGAGAAAATGGGAGAAACCCCCCCTTATTGTGCACCATGCAGCTAGGATGTGTGGGATCCAGCCAGCCACAGGAGTGCACATTCTAACCCGGACCCATGACCAGAGTTCAGAGAAACTTTCACCCTGCACCATGTATCCTAACTCACCAGTCAGGAGCCTATGGCGTTTGGTCATTTGGCACTGTGCTGATCTCTTAGCGATGAGGTAGCATGGCCTAGCACACTGTCAGGACGACCTGGATGTGACAAGTAGACCTCCGCGCAGCTCTGGGGCTATCCACTCCGGACTGGGGTGTGGGGCATGGGCCCACCTGGTACCTTGTAAAACCAGCCAGAGGGGCACTATTCTGTGAGCAGAGGTGTGGTATGGAGGTTCATGGGAGAGAGAGTCAGAACAGCTCAGGTCCTGTGGACAGAGGTGTATCAGAAGAGACAAGAGAGAAAGGGAGCATAAGAGATGGTGAGGGAACTGAACCCTTGACCAGCAGCAACTCGTGGGACAGCTTGCCCTGCACTCTGCCTGGGCTGCACAGCTGATTTCACCGTGTTAATGAGAGCACAGCTGCCCACCCCAGACCCGAGGATATGACATGGCCCTCCCCATCTTCCACCCCATCTATGATCTGCTTGAGCATTTGAAGAATCCTCACCTTCAGACCCAGAGCTACAGGAAATCCACAACACTGGAAAACACAGGATATCCAGAAGAACCCCAAACGGGTGTCCTGTGTTGATAGGGTTGCAGAAACCTTAAACCAGACAATGACTCCTTGCAGTGAACACTTGCAATTAAAGATTTATGGACCAAGGGATTCACAGTGTGACTCACAGTTTCACTCTGCAGGTTCCATGATGAAAGTTTAAACGTTTTTCTCTTTTTATTGCATTTTTACTTATTTATTTTTTTCTTTTTTCATTTTTTTCACTTAAATTTTGTATTATTGGGGGTGTGTAGAATCAGAGGGCATAGGTAAGGGATAGGAAAATGAATGGGATCAAGATACATGATTTTAAATATACATAGAATAAATGAAATATAAAAACAGAAACAGAAATCAACATTGAGCATGTTCTGGAGAATTACCACAACCCACCATATGGAAACCCTAGGAACTGTAGAAGGGGGTTGATTATACTCTAGAAGAAAATATTCAGTAACTAAACTACAGAGGAGATACAACTCCTTCCTCTATCCTCTGTGTGTGTGTGTGTGTGTGTGTGTGTGTGTGTGTGCATATAGTCCCACACCATTTCTCCCATCATGTTCACATTCATACGTAAAGTCACACACACACACACACACACACACACACACACACACACACACACACACACTATTATACCTCTACCAAAACAAGCTTTTGTGAAATAAACATCATCACTCTATCAAAATAAAATCATTTGGGAAAAAAAGACTGTTTCCAAAGGAATGGTGGACAGACTGTGTAACTTGTTGAAAAAATCTGAATGTAAATTTTCTGAAATTCTCAATCTCAGTATATTTGATGATAACATATATATAGTGAGACCCCAAATTCAGACTCACGTTTATGTTCATTTCTTCTCTGTTGCTATGATAACACACCACCCACAAAGGAGCCTAAGGGTGCTGTCGGGTTGTCTTTCTGTACACTGTGAATATGGGGTTGCTCTCATTGGCTGATAAATAAAGCTGGCCACTAAACTTTGAAAGACAATGCAGAATGGTCCTTCAGGTTTCTGCTCCACAGAAGAAATTGCCAGACATTCTGTAGGACACATAGGAAAGCATCTCACAAACTCTGCCAAAATAGGCAGGACAGACCCTCAAATTTCCTGCTTCACTGAAAAGTCTGCCAGATACTCTAGACATATAGGCTGAAGATGGATATCCAATGTTACAGAAGAACTTTGGGTGACTGTCCAGGCAGACAGACGTTTTTGTCATTTTTTGAGTCCTGTGGGATGATGGTTTTGCACACTTGAAAGATTTGTCACTCATATTGGTTTAATAAAATGCTGATTGGCCATTAGCCAGGCAGGAAGTATAGGTGAGGTAACCAAACTGAGAGAATTCTGGGAGAAGGAAAGACAGAGAGATGCAGTCACCAGCCAGACACAGAGGAAGCAAAATGAGAATGCCTATCTGATCAAAGGTACAAAGCCACATTGCTAAATGTAGATTAGAATTGTGGGTTAATTTAAGTTGTAAGAACTAGTTAATAATAAGCCCAAGCTAATACATCAAACAGTTTTTAATTAATATAAGCCTTTCTGTGTTTTTTTTGGGACTGAAGTAATGTGGGACCCAGTGAACAGAAACTTTTGTTTACTCTAAAGTATTGGAAGTTTCTTTCAGTGCACTTCCTGTTTACTCAGGTAATATTATATACTTCTGGTGACTTTGATGGAGCTGAAGGCAGTATAATTCCAATTATAATTTTCCTTAGTTATGATAAACGATAGATATGAAGCTTTAGACTCACTGAGATAGGATAGATGATAGAGTATTTTTTTACTTTTGCAAAACACAACTAGACTGGATAGTGTAACTGATTCTTGCTTGATAACTGTTTCATTTAGATAATTTTATTATGTTAAAATGAAAAACATTCCTTTTTGATTAGGGAAAATGGGAGATGCTGTGGGATGGTATTCCTGTACACTGTGACTATGACTATGTGTTGCTTTCATTGGTTGATAAATAAAGCTGATTTGGCCTATGACAAGGGAGATAGAAACAGGTGGAAAATCCAAGAAGAGATATAGGAGAAGAAGGGCAGAGTCTGAGAGATGGCAGACTCCAAGGAACAACATACCAGAGTACTACTGGTAAGCCATAGGCCATGCAGCAATACACAAATTAATAGAAATGGGTTGATTTATGTAAGAGCTGGCAAGTAATAAGCCTGAGCAATCGGCCAAGCATTTATAAGAAGTATTAAGCCTCTGAGTGGTCATTTGGGAACTGGCAATCAGGAGAGAAAAGGTCAGTTATTTAAGGGAGCAGGGGTATTTATTGGGTCACTGCTCCAGAGGTTGGGAAATACATGGCAGCAGAAAGGAATGTCATGGTGGTATGGCCAGAAGGTTGGCTGGTCACATTGCATCTGTACTCGGGAAGCAGAGCACAGAAAAGGAAGTACAGCCATGGTACATAACCTCAGAACCCAGCCTTTGTGACCTACTCTTTTGAATTTTCCTATTGTAAAGGTTCCAAATGTTCCCAAGCACCGTTATCAGCTGGGGACTGAGTATTTCAATGCAGAAATCTGTAGGGACAGATCACCCTCAAATTGTAAAGATGGGGGTTACATGAGGGAGCATTTTGAGAATACTTAGCAACTTCAGTCTTTCGATTTTGACTGAATCTATGGATGACGTTAAACTACAAGAAAATAAAATAACAAAAGTGAGATGTTCATGGATGCAATTAAATTTTTATTAGAGGCAAGAAGAGGTGTTTCTTGGGGTCATTAAAACTTACACTCTAGTTTTTGGCTTCAGTAACATGAACCTTCAAAATTTTATATCATATATATAATTATGTACAAGTGTGGGTGTTGATGTGGATTTGTGCACATTAGTGCCTTGGAGACTAGAGGCTTTGAACACCCTGGAATTGAAGTTAGAGATAGTTGTGAGCTACCTCACATTGGTACTGGGAACTTAACTCATGTCCTCCAGAAGAGCAGCCAGTACCATTAGTGGCCATGCCACCTCTCTAGCTCTACAACATTTATGCTTCAAAACTGAGAGTTATAAAGTTACTTATACTCATCCTTAGGTAAATAGGTGTTTTTATTTACTGATTATTAAGTTTCATGACAAAGATTTGAATATTTTAAAAATGTGGGGGCAGTTGATAGGCCTGATTGCTCATCCAGAGGACCTGGGTTCAATTTCCAACATCCACATGGCGGCTCATAAGCATGTGTAACTTCAAATTAAAACAAAAAAAGTCAATGCTTTTAAACAACAGCAAAATGCATAAAACAAAACCTGTGCACATTGGCTCACATATTTAATCCTAGCACGTGTGAGGCAGAGGGAGGAGAGTTTCTGTGAGTTCGAGGCAATTCTGGTCCACCTAAGGAGTTCCAGGATAGCCAAGACTATAAAAAAATGCTCTGTAAAAAAAATCTTATTATTAAAAGGAATATTCAAGAAATTTCCTTGAAATAACATTGATTTTTCTCAACATTCATTGTATATTAACCATGGACAAAACACAGAAATCTTTTTGGCAGAACCATTCTGGGTCCATTTGTCCTAATGTACTTCTTGTAAGCAAGCATGATGCTGGAAAATCAACATAAAGGTGTTTGTGGAAAGAGACAGGGTCTGTGCTGACAGACAGATCCATTGAGGATGCCTGTTACCAAGCCATTAGTGAATTTAGGAGAAAGGTATTAATAAGGGGAGTCAGTGAGACATCACTAAACGGCTTAGGAGAACCAGGGAACGTTATTCATGTGGAAGTATTCACACAAGCATCAAAGGAAACAGTAACTTATATCCTTTCCTATTTCATTCAAAATTGTTCTTAAAATGAGTCATAGTATCAAAACAGATACACACTCTTAAATAATAGTTGTATCTGACAAAAATTTTACCAGGTTTATGTAAAGTCTCTGCACACATACAGCTGTCCTCATAAACCACAGGAAGAGCTTCCAGAGCAAGAGGTGGGCATGTGCATAGAAGGCAACTATACTGACTCACACAGTCTGAGAAGACATGGTGCTTTGCATCAGGGCAGAAGGTGGTAAAGCTCTGTGGAAAGCAACCCAGGATTCCAGGCAGCCAGAGATTCCAGGGACAAGGACGAAGTTCTTGATCTCCCTCAGAGCCAACATTCAGATTCAAGCCATTAACTCGAGGTGACACTGAGAGGACAAAGTTTCCTGCTCTTGTTGGTTTAGTTAGACAAGCTTGATGAGCTTCCACTGGACTATCAATCCTGCCGTCTTCCCAGGTAGTGTTCAAGACCAGCTTTTAGATCAATCCACAAGGCAACAAAAAGCCATGTCTCTGTTCCAACATCCATCATCCCAACTGTCTCATAAGAGCCCCAATGACCTCCTTGTTACGCAGGCTGTAGATAAAAGGGTTCAGAACAGGAGTGACGATTGAGTAAAACACAGCCAGCACCATGTCCCTGGCAGGAGAATGCAGGGAGTGTGGCTGAGTGTAGGTGGAGAGACCTGTGGCATAGAACAGGCTGGCCACAGTCAGATGGGAGGAGCAGGTGGACATGGCTCTACTCTGCCCTTTCCCTGAGCGCATCTGGAATACAACAACCAACACCCGAGCATAGGAAGCTAGAATGGCCAGGAAGGGTAGCAGCAGAATGACAAGGCTACACATGAGGATTGTATGTTCATATTGGGATGTGTCTTCACACACCAATGGCAGGAGAGATGGAAGTTCACAGAAGAAGTGGTTAACAATCCGAGATCCACAGAATGGAAGTTGAAATGTATAAAACATGTGCACTAAAGCATTGATGGAGCTGCTGCTCCAGGCACAGGAGACCATGGAGCAGCAGATTTTCCTGCTCATGAGCACAGGGTAGTGCAGGGGCCGGCAGATGGCTATGTACCTGTCATAGGACATGAAGCCCAACAGGAGGGCTTCAGAGCCAGCCAGGATCATAAACATAAAGGCTTGGATCTCACAGCCCAGAAAGGAAATGGTCTTGGTGTCTGACAGGAAGTTAGCTGCCATCTTGGGCACGGTGGTGGAGATGAACATCATGTCGATGATGGAGAGCTGGCTGAGGAGGAAGTACATGGGGGTGTGGAGTCTTCGGTCCAGCCTGATGAGGAGGACCAGTGTGATGTTGCCCATCAGAGCCACTGCAAAGAGGATGGTGATGACTGTGAAGAGGAGAGCGTCCATCTGGCCATACTGGAAAAGACCCACCAAGATGAAGTCTGTCCCCCAGCTGTGATTTCCCGTTTCCATGGCTCAGGCTGGACCATCAGAGCAGACACAATCTGGAAGGGACATGGTCTGATGAGGACTGCCCTTGGGGAGAAAACACATGATAGATATCATATGAGATAGATTTTTCTGGAATAGCTCTAGGGCAATCTCTCTTCCATCCTGTATATTAAGATTTCATTATGTTGAAAATGCAGAATGCATGCATCAAATCAGGGGGTCACCTTCCCTACTCCTGCTCTTTTCTCATGATTGAAGTCTTCAAATTCTTTCCTCTCAGTGTCTTGATAAATACAAAGAGGAAATGGAAACAAAGATTTTTCAGGATTGCAAAATAAAAATTTTCACAACAAATTATTTTCTTATCAACTTTGTTTTCAAAAATTATATTCCTTTCTGTACATTCTTTACATTGAGAACCTGAAGGTTAAGCTTTGGTCAGTGAAAACATTCTCTCACATATGACTAACTATGGCACAGTTGATCAAATACAGTGTAATTTGTAATGATTCTTTTTTCCATCTCATAGTTTCAATTATATGTAGGAATTAAGGTTTTTGTAGTATCTGCATAAAATTTGCAATCCTTTTGAGTTAGAATTAACTTATTCATGTAAACTTAGCATGGAGAAAACGGTACAATGACTTAAGAAATCAATTGATGCAGAGCTGGAAAGACAGTTCATCACATAAGAGCACTGGGTATTCATTCAGAGGACACAGCTTCAGGTCCCAGAACATACCTGACAGCTTACAAGTGTCTGCATCTTCTCTTCCAGGGGAATCTAATACTTTATTCTGGCCTCCGTGGGTATTAAGTATGTAAGTGGCACACAGACATACATACAATCCTCAAACCCATGCTCATAAAATAAAATAAAGTAAAATAAAAATCTTTTGATTGAATTTGACTTGGTACCTTTATTCTTTGAGTGTGAAGATTGCTAAGTCAAAAGTATAGATCTGGAATTTTTGCTCTGGACAGACACAGAGCTTGGTTTCTTCATCTTTGCAGGGGGGAAATAATGTCCTGTTAAACACTGGATCTAGATACCTGGTAAAATGTTTTGAAATAGTTTTGTTTCTTGGCATTTATTTGATCTTGATTATCTGACCACAGAGAGCAATCATTCCTGAAACACAAAAATAATGGAGTTATTACAATGAGACTGAAATGTTTTAATTTTGTAAAATTGAAAAGTGAAAAATATCTTTGCAAACATTAAATAGGCTGACTGTATGACTTACAATTATTATGGAGGCAGAATTTTATCAGACATCTTTTGCATTTGCAGCAACCTAAGACACTTCACATTTTTAAAACACATCTAATGATATGTAGGCTCTATTTCAATATGTTTATAATAAGAACAGTTTATATATTGCATTCAGTAGACAATACTTTTGGAACTAACAAAGACAGCCTCTATGGCATCAGATGGTTTGTTAGTAATGAACCCTCAATTTCAGGATTACAAATTTTCCAACATGATGTAAAAACTCACAAAAGTTCAGAAAGAAGAATCAAGTCATAGGGATGTGAAAATGTTGGTAAGAGGGTAACACAGAAAATTTGGCCTAAGATTTTACGGAAGAGATAAGAAAGAGCAATACATCTGTGAGAGAATTACATCTTGAAACACACACACACTAAGTGATATAGACCAGCAATACAAAGTGGAGTACTGCCCAGTGCTTAGGGGTTGTTGGCCACCACAGGTTGGACTCTGCCTTTTTTGTGGTTTTTTTGGGGGGTTTTGTTTTTCCTTTCAATAAGAACATGACGTTGGGTGGCTAGGAAGGTGGAGAAAGAGCTGAAGGGTGTTGGGGGAGTTTAAAGAGAGTGATGAAAATATACGGCATGAAATTCCAAATAATAACTGAAAACACACAAAAAGATAACTGCTATGATGATAAGAAAACATTTTTTAAATATTTGAAATGATTTTTCCATCCGTGGCTACTGTTGTGGGTTAGTATTTTCTCTTGAAAAACACAGCTGCTAAAATATATCTGAATAATGAAGTAAAATTAAGGGTACACACACACACACATTCAGCAACAGGAAAATTAAATACCTGAGTAGCTGGACTATATGTTGTAAATAAGTGATTCAAGAAAAAAAAGAAGACGATAAAATGATTTACATAAATATACATAACTATAAATTAAATAAAATAATCTCTTTAATCGCATCACCCAGAAAGTAGAGGCAGGCAGATCCCTGTGAGCTCCAGGCCAGCCTTCTATATAGAGTGAGACCCTGTCTAAGAATCATCATCATCACCATCTCAATAAGAATTACCAATAAGAAATGATGTTGAGAATACAATCAGTTGTGCACTGGGATACTTTTTCTTAGTGCAACAGATTCCTTAGCTTTTATCATTGAACACCTTAGGGACTAACAGTTTCAGATTTCTAGTAAACACTGGAAAACATTTCCTGAGCCAGGGATTCTAAGAACAGAACGACTGTGATACAAACGGGTCAAGTGAGGTTGCCATCTGAGAACACTCTGGAGCACTGAACAGGACACTGAAAAGAAGTTCTATAGGTCATGATTCAATGTAACCTGCTGACAGCTAGCTCTGAGCACCAGTGACAGATTTCCTATGTAAAACCCAGACCACGTGCACAATTATAATGCCTGTTGATCACAATGCAGACAAGCATGCTACATGAATGTGGATGTGAAGTAATAATAAGAATCCCAGAAAGCTCTGAGGCGCTTACTGGTCTGTGTTGTGTGTCTCCCTCAGATATGCGATTTACCCCACACATGCCCCTAATTCTCCTCATTGAAAAGAAATTCTGAACTATCCCTGGCTTTCACATTGCTCCTATACTGATAGTGATAATATTCTCCTGTTTTTCTCAATGTCTGAGAGTCACCATGGGTGTCAGGTGTTGTCAAGATCATGATATCTGTCATTGTTCTAAGGTATGGGTTTCTCTCTCTCTCTCTCTCTCTCTCTCTCTCTCTCTCTCTCTCTCTCTCTCTCT
>PVIU01031716.1:0-14448 GCA_004026605.1 Ondatra zibethicus
AGCCTCTGGAGTGAAGATCTAGTCCAGCTGCGGTCTTGCTTTCAGCTGTCCACCCGCTTCCCCTCATAAGGGAAAGTTAGGGCTGATCTCACCCAGGATCAAGGGGAGCTGGATTTGAAGGCAGAGGCCCTGAGAACGTGTCCCTGTGTCTGAACAGGGATCTTCTGTGGTAGTCAGGAGCTCCCCACCCCTGGATGAAGACTCTTCCAGAAGGACTAGAGGAAAGCGCGGGCCCCCATCCATGGCCTGTGCTCCCCTGGTTTCCTTTATTCTCCACATTGCACTGTACCCTTTCTGATTCTATGTGTGTGTAAGTGCTGTCTCCTAGCTGTGAATTTAAACACTGTCCAGGAGTGACCTGCCAGCTGTCCATCGAAAGATGGACACTGTTGCCACAGTGAGATGGTCAGCAGGAAAAGGCACCTTCTGGGCAAACTCATGACCTGAGTTTGATCCGTGGAACCCACATTGTAGAAGAGAACCAAGAAATCTGACCTCTATATACTTGCCAAAGCTCATTCCCTCTCTTCCTCCTTCCTTCCCTTCCTCTCTCCCTCCTTCCCTCCCTCCTTTCTCAGTAGTGAAACAAACAGGCAAACAAATAATCAAATAAATAATGGTTTTAAAAAATTTATCTCTAGGGGTGGTGGTGCAGATGTTTAATACTAGCACTCAGGAGGCTGAAGCAAGCAGATCTCTGTGAGTTCAAGGTTAACCTAATCTAAAGAGAGAGTACCAGGATAGCCAATGTTACACAGAGAAAATCTATCTCAAAAATAATTTTCAATTTATTTTTATGGGCACTTCGCCTGCACACTATTTTAAGGGCACCATGAACATGCCTATTGTCCATAGAGGTCAGAAGAGGGCCATAGATCCCTGGAACTGGAGTTACAGGTGGTTATGAGCAGCAGCTGCATGGGTGCTGAGAATCAAATCAAAGTCCTCTGGAAGAGCAGTCAGTGCTCTTAACTGCTAGCCATATGTCCAGCTCCAAAAGTAAGTGTTTTATATTTGGATAACAGATATTTACTGTGTTTTTCCCACATGTGTCAAGCAACCAGTGCTGGGTTCCCAGAGGAAAAGGGATCTGCTCTTGAGTGTGAGAGGACCAGGGATTATTGATTCCCAAATCTATGTGAGATTCAATTGCTACAAAGGTTTTGACCTAACATAAGGAAAAAGAGGGGAAAAAATAGCAATTTATATTCAACAGTGATTAGAGAAGTTATAAAATCAAATATTGTACAAATCTTTTTGTTTGTTTGTTTTTTCAAGACAGGGTTTCTTTGTAGCTTTGGAGCCTGTCCTGGAACTAGCTCTTGTAGACCAGGCTGGCCTCGAACTCACAGAGATCCACCTGCCTCTGCCTCCTGAGTGCTGGGATTAAAAGTGTGTAGCTCCACTGCCCGGCTTAATGTTGTTTAAATCTTAAGGAGAGAGAAATGCAGCTTTTATGAAAAGGTCTTAAGTTCAACACACACACACACACCCTCCCCCAGTGGTTATTTTGAAAACAGGGTCTCTTGCAGCCCAGGCTGACTTTGAACTCTTGGTCTTTTTCCTCAGCTTCCCCATTACTGGGATTCCAGACATAATCACTTGACGCCAGGCTAAATTGTTTTGTTTTGAGACAGGGTCTCACTATGCTGCCCTAGACAGCCTGAAACTTGCTGTGTAGATCAGGTTGCTAATATGGGAAAGAAAAAAATTTTCAGGACTATTTTATTGCCACTAATCTCATAATCTTTTGGTTTTATTTTGAATCTTTAACAGCTTTTCTTAAGGCATAAATATTATCTCAAAATTTATAAGAAATATAGGTGTTTTAAAGTTTTTGTCATGATATTAATGGTCATATAGAGTACTAACTAATTCTAGAAAAAGGCTTCACTTAGCTTCCTGTACATGATTTCAGACCTGAGTCTCTATCAGTTTTCTGCAGTGAACCATGACCATACCTAACAGTGACCTTTGAAGTCTCCAAATGAGGATGGGGCCCCACAATGATGATTCTTCCAACTGCTAAGTTGAAAAACACCACCTATAGATAGGCTTTGGACTATGAACTGCTCAGAATAATTTCAAGGTGGCTAGCTGAGATGATTCAGCCTCACAGACTACTCTAGCCAGGACTTGAGACAAACCCTGCACTTTCTCATTACACAGAAACTGGACAGCAAATGATACAGCTATCTTGCCCAGGACCTGACAATTAACCCAAATTTTTCTTTTCAGGATCCCCTAAAGATGCCATTGCCTCCAGACAGCAGGAAATCAATTTAAGAACACCATGCCCACATTCCCAAGAGGTTGTGTGGGTTGTTTTGGTCTTTCATTAAGTTATGGATATTTGTCATTGTTTAGGGTGATTGGTTACAAGTTGTTATTGATAAAGGTCAGAAAAAAGCTGAAAAAAGGAAATTAGATTCAAGGTTCTTGCTTTGAAGAGAAAACATGGATATAGATGTGATAGACTAAAAGGGTAGATTATTGAATCTACACTGAAAATAAAAAAAGGGAAGATGTAAATATAATATAAAAAGGTACATTATTGAATCTACTCTTAAAAGCAACTACTAGTTTTAAATGTTTTACATTGGCTCGGACTTTTGTAGACTTTATATAAATTTTGTATATTTGTTGTTGGCTGTGGGCCCTCAGACCATGAACTTTCTATGACCCCTTGCCTGCTGGAGTAAACAACTGGTTTTCCTGTGCTTGCAGCTACTCTGAGCACAGGACCCTCATGAGTTCCTGATAACAGGGAGGTGGTTTCTGGTGGGCTTGCAGCTAAAAAATCCTGAGAGCTAGGGCGTGGCCATTAGTCAAGGAGAGCACTATATAAGCTGCCCTGGGACACAATAAAATTGGCATTCTTGTTTCAAGAGTAACCCATGTCTCTGTGTGTTTCTTAATCCCTAGACCCTTGCCCAATCACAGTTCCAGGTGGCACAGGCAGTACATATATTGATACAAATTTGAGATCAATTGGTTAGAACGCACTGTACACACATTTCTATTCTTGTCCAAGGTATTGTACATATTCAAGCCATTTAACAACATTTGCAACCATTTTGGAGTTCTAAGCCTCCGTTCCAAAGTGCTACACTGTAATGCGCCCAACAATAGAGATTCGGCAGCCAGTTTGCGGAATCAATTTCTGGCCTCACCACAAGCCAGGCACTTGGTTTTATGTTCTCCATAGCTGTTTCCCTGGTCTCTGCCGCCCTTCCCTGCTGAGATGTTTCATCCTTATATTTTTGTTCTCTCTTGCAACTTCTAGTCAGCTGACTCAGGTCTCTAAGGCTGTGCTGTTTCTCTGTTAAAATAATGTGGCCACTGTATGTTTATATCAGGGTGTAACTGGGTTTTCATGATGTGAATTTGAGTCTTGTGTTTATGTGTTCTTCCAGATTATAACAGATTTAAAATTTACCTTATATGCCCAGTTTAAAATACCAGATAATGATACTTGGTTCTCAAGTGCCTTTACTGACCTGAGATCACAGCATTTTAACAAATAGAGCTTCTAACACAGAGACAGCCAGCTTTGCTGGCATCCTGTGTGTCATCCAAGAAGACATAACACCTACCCTCTCCAGGCTTGCTCTGAGTTTGCAAAGCACCCACACAGAAGCAAAAACAGGCCTTTTACCCAGGGAATCAATTGGCTTTTCCTGCCAAGTCAGGTAAAAAACAATCTTTCCCTCATAGAAAAAAAATCTTTGGGCCGTTTGCACTCAACAGCTAATGGCAAATACTGCTTCTAAGACTGATGTTCTCCAAGGACCAGGCGAGGACTTGGGATTGCCTGCTGGCCAAAAGCTGTCTCATTTTTTTGTTTTTTGTTTTTTTTGCTCATCTTTTCCTCCCAGATCTGTCTAAAGGCATTTGACAACTCAAGGTACTGTTCTTTAACAGGCTTCATAGTCCACGATTAACAGGTTTCAACCTTCAGAGGTTCAGAGTTCATGACACCAAGAAATAAAATCTGTTCCAGTTCCTGGAAAAGTTCTATCGCTACACCAAAATCAGGTCTGGTATATTCCAAGGTTTTTAATTTTCCAGTTTTAAGCATATTTTTCAGGTTACTCCTGCTGCCTAAGTCAAGACCAACCTGCAAAATGTTCCCAGGACAATACCAAAAGCACCTGTACCAGCTCTGGGACTTCATTGATACCAGCTCTCCTAGATCAAGGACACCTGCCAACTAAAATCTGGTTTGCGTCTCATCCCATGGCTAGCCCCATTTCATAGAGCCAATAATAATTTTTTTTTCCTCCTAGACAACTGCCTTCTTACCTCCCTCAAGAAACAAATGCCTGGCGTCTCTGGGATGACAATGAACAGGATGCCTTTCCAGCCACACCATCCGCTGAACTTGAACCTACCAACACCCAGTTCTCCCCTCCCAATGTTGCCCTATGCCCGCAGGAAGTAGCCAGACTTGAGTCCATGCCCTTTTTCCAAAGGGAGATTAAAATGTTAGTCATAATTATAACCTCAACTTCTGGTCACCCCTATATCCAGGGAGTCTGGAATGTAAAGTCTGGAGCATAGCCTACAGCCCCTGGCTTCCATCCAAGCCCCCCTAGCCTGGGAGTTGCTTTGGTCCAAATCCCAGCATGCTTAAATACCACTCCCACAGGGTATTTAAGTGGGCTCCCAGAGGAGAAACACATGGTTCCGGGTTTGCATGGGCTCGCCCCTGTCCTGTCTCCCTGCCATGCGCTCGGCCACCCTAGAGTGCCATATCTAATAAAACGATGGGAATTTTGATTTGTTTTGATTTGACCTAATTGGACTTCTTTGCGCTGGCGGAGCTGCCCTTATTATTTTTTCTTAACACTGTGCACCAAGTTTATAGATAAAATGCAAACTAGAACTATAAGGAAGGTAGACAAGGTAGCAGAGTTTAGTTGATTCACTGACTGATTAGTTGATTGATTGAATGACTTTTTGTGGTAGTTGTGATTGAAAACAGGACCTCACACAATCTAAATGAGCACTGCTAAGCTAGCTAAATCTCCATTCCCACAGCTGGAAACTTAGACACACTCTCTGGGATTAATTATGACGTAAAGAATGGAAGCTACCTCAAGTGGAGCCTTGCCCTTAGCTCCTCCTTTGAGGGTTAATCATGTGGGGCAGGTAAGGGACCTGGCTAGGAGACCACCCTTAGGAGGATGGGGTCACCTTAAGATAGTGAGCTTTTCTTCCCAGAATTCCTAGAGCATTGTCTACCATACAAGCCTCCATTAGGTTTGGTGAGGTCTGCCTAGCTTTCTGAAATCCATATCAAAAAGGGGCAAAATTTCTTTTTCCTAATTCTGTCTTTTGCTTTCAGATGCTGGTGAATCTTAAAGATACTCCTCAGCTAAAGCTTTGGGTTTTCTTACCCATGAGAATCATCAGAGTGTCTAATATAAGGGATGGACAAAACCTGCTTCAGTCAGAATGTGAAGCAACCTCTGGGGAGGGAGAAAATGGACACAATACCATGGAGATCTTTGCACCTTTGCTTATTTGTTTGTGCTCAACATTTCATGTAGCCCAGCCTAACCTTAAACTAGGAAATTCTTGAGCCTCCCAAGTGTTGAATTACAAGCTTGTGATACATCTAACCAAAAGCCTGGTTTTAATCAATCTATGTGAGGTAAGACAGAAATTCCATCCCTAGAAATGACTAAACACATACATTGTATGAGAATGTTTTAGAAGCAGTTCACAGAAACCAACCCTAGGAATCACTCAAATGTCCATTGAATGGACACAAAGAGTGCAGACGTGGTCAAATAATGGATTAATGACACAGCAGTGAAATAAGTGTACTCTGGTCACTTGCGTTACTATGACTATAAAGCACACATGCATATTCAGACAACACAGACAGCGCCTATGGCATAGGATCCCCTTACATGAAAAGTCTAGTGGCAAATGAATCTCTGGTGAAAGAAAGCAGTGAAGTCATTTGTTGTTTTTCATTAATGCAGTGGCTGCCCCTTAATCAATTGCTGTCCTAATCAGCAATTGCAGCTCAGAAACTTCCGACAACTGGTTCAGAAGCACTGGCTACAGCCAGGCAGGAATTTGTACCCTCAGGCACCGGCTCTACCAAGGTCTCTAAAGGAAACATTATCTAGATCTCTCTCCCTCTACAGAACTCAGGATTCAAAGGTTGAGGTAAAATTCTGCACACTCAGAAAGGCTGAAGAGCAAGCAGCTCACCTAGCTCCCATTTCCCGGAAAACCAGGCATACTTCTGCTCGGCCCCCACTTAAGAACCCTAGCTACACATGGTTCCTCCCTGCCACGTCCTGTCAGCTAGTGGCTGGCTCAACCTCCCGACCCCAGCTTAATTTTATTTACAAACAAATGCAAATGTAATTGCACTGTTAACAAAAGCAGCACAAAAAAATTAACACATTTACACAGTTATAATAATATTCTCCAAGAGTCTATGGAGGAAGTGGAGGGTGCATATGGAGAATGGACACAGATCAGGCGCCTAGGTACTGGTGAAGGTCTGTGTCATCATCCGGTTGACCCTACACTTACTGGATAACAACAGTTTCAGCAATGTGAACAGGAAAATGGATCCAGTTCTACGCTCCAGCGCGTTGCACTTTGTTTACGTATTGTCAATATTCAATTGACCAACAGAGGATCTCCCTGGTATCTGAAACACCAAGTGTCAGGACACAGATTTACTGGTCCATTGTGTGTGTGAGAGAGGCACTGGGTTCAATTCTGAGCACTGGGAAAACAAACTACAGGTGGGGCTTCTATACCTCTCTAAAAAGAGAGAATGTCGACTTTGCCAGTCCAACCAGGATGAACCTGAGGCTGGAGGACATGAGAGGAAACACTGGTTGTGGACATGAGGAACAGTTTGGAAGACTTTCCTGTCCTAGACGTTTGCAGCAGCAGCTCCAATGATGCCATTGCTTCCACACAGGGGAAACCCTTTCCCGGAGGGAAACTCACCGATTTCCATCACACTGTCATCATCCAAGGTGTGGTGAAAGGCAAGAACTCGGAGACACTGAAGCTGCAGACACTGCTGGACAATCAATCTGGCCACTTGCTGGATCCCGTCCCCAGTGGGAAGGAGCAGTTCCTCCAGGCTCCTGAGAGAACCCAGAGCCTGGGCTGTGGGAGACACCACAACGCCATCCTCAGCAGCTGTCCCATCACGAGCAGCTATGACCTGGACATCTGCAGTCTAGGAGGCCCCACCCTCCTGGTCACTTCCTCTCCACGGAAAGGAGAAGGGGTCAGCACACAGCTGTTCCCTGCTGCTCTCTGCAGCTGGTTCCTCCATCCTCCCTAACCTGTCTCTCAACACAAGTCCAGGCTGTCTCTCCATTTCTGTTCTCTCTTCTTAATTGGGGCCTCCACTGCAGGTCACTCTCCTAACTGCACAGTGTCTTCAGCCCCCTCCCTTGCCATCCTACCTCCTGCCATCACTCTGAGGACATCCACACTCCTCACTAAAGCATGGTCCACTACTCTGACAGCCTTCAACCCCTTATCCAATCCTCCTTAGTGTATACTCTGTAGATCACATGATCTCTGAGTCTCTACTTCTGTATCCTCACAGAAACTGATTAGAAGACTTTCTGGCATGAAGTAATATTCCAGATTAATCTTTGGCTTTCCCCAACTCTTGTTGCCCTGGGTAGTCTGGAACTCTCTTTGTAGACCAGGCTGGCCTGAAACTCACACAGATCTACCTACTGTTGCCTCTCAAGTACTGGGATTAAAGGCATTCACCACTACTGCCTGGTTGGTTAATAAATTTATTTCTTTTACTTTTACTTCATATACATTGATGTTTTCCTGTATGTATGCCACTGTGAGGTGTTTGGTCCCCTGGAACTGGAGATATAGACAGTTGTGAATGTCATGTGGGTGCTGGGAATTGAGCCCCCAGATCCTCTGGAATATCCGTAAGTGTTCTTAACCACTGAGCCATCTCTCCAGCTCACGTAAGTTAATGAATTTTAAAAAGGAGGAAATAGCTTCATGAGATGGGGGCGGCTCTCAGACTGGGCACAGGAATCTGGACACTTGCCTCCTCCTGACTGGGTCTGGTGCACCCTGGGGTGTGGCCTTTCCCTGGGGTGGCTCATCCTCCCCGTCCCTTTTCTGTTTATATTCATTTACTCACGTCAGTTTGGCGTTTGGTGCATGGGCACCCACGTGTCACAGAGCACTGTGGGGTCAAAGGACAACTTACAGGAGCTGATTCTCTCCTTCTACCATGTGAGCCCCAGGGATCTAACTTTGGTCCTTGGACTTCACATGACATATTTACCCGCTGAGCCGTTTGGCTGTCCCACCCTCCCTTTCAATGCTTGTAAATTCTTTCTTCAGTAGTGAAAAGACCTGGCTCTCGTTATAGTCCATGTCTGAGTGCACAGTACTGTGTGATACATGCTAGTCGTCCTGGTGCCTGATCCTGTCCCTGCTATTTGAGCACACTGAATTATGCATCCACCGTCCCCACAAACAGAGCACAGGCGGGGACACATGAGCATGTGCGCGTGCGGACATACGCACACACGTTGTCTCTACAGAAATGGAGAGAAGGAAGCAAGAAGACACCTGGGCTCTCATAACGCACAGAAAAGGCAGAACAGAGCTGTGAAGCCAGGGCTCGGTTCCCACAGCAGCCTTGTCCCCTCTTTTTAACCTTTTAGAGCGCTTCCCATAAACACTCTTTTCAAAATCATTTCTTCCTTCCTTCTCCCCCCCCCTTTTTTTTGGTTTTTGGAAACTGGGTTTTTTGATTGGCCCTGGCTTTCTTTTAATTTGCTCTGTACACTATGATGGCCTCAAACTCAGAGATATTATTGCCTCTTCCTTTGGATTGGATGAGGGACAAATAAATTTTCACAGTGCTGTTACGACCAAATTCTCTCCTAAGAAGCCAGTGAGTCTGAGAACATTGCATTTAAAGAGATCAAGTGTGAGGATGTGTGGGAGCCACAGTGATGGCACCTGGGGCTGATACTGAGCATCACTATGGTGTCCTCCTAAGGACCAGCATGGCTGGTACAGCTGACCCTCTGTATCGGCAGATTCCACCAACCAGTGGTTCAATTTTTAAAAATAGTGTCTGTGCCAAATGTGTACAGACATTTCCCCCTCATCATTATTCCCAGAACAACACAGAGTAACACCTGTTTACATAGCATTTACATGGCATTAGGTACTGTAAGCAGTTGAGAGATGGTTTATAGTATATGGAGGATATGTGGGGTCATGGGCAAACACTGCACCATTTTATACCACAGAGTGGAGGATCTTCTAGTGCTTAAATCAGCAGAGGTCCTGGACCCAGCTGCCGTGGATGTCAGGGGACACAGCTCACTTTGTTGTGGAGGAAGATGAGGAGGGGGAGGATAAAGAACACATTAAGAAACACTGTTTTATAAACTTACCAAACTTTTCTGATGTTTCCTTATCTGGAAATTGTTGATATGTAAGATTTAATATCTTCAGTGAAACAAACTTTGGCATAATAGTGACTAGGAAAGGGAAAATAAATTTAGTTAGTTCAGATACGTTTCCTGTGACATGGAGGAATACTGTTGAAATAAGAGTATCTCAAAGTGATGAAGGTGATATGATATTCCAATTGAATTACTATGACTAGGCACAAAGAAAGTTTACATTATAGACACAGATCACTTCCCTGCTGGGAAAGCCTCACTGAAGTCAGTGCTGTCACTGTTTCTGTGACATCAGTTGCATCTGAACTCTAGAGTATTTAATGACTTTGTACACAGGAGCATCTGAAGTCAACACTGTAGAGTTCTTACCAAATGGCATGGTTTCAAAGCATTGTCCAGAAAACTCAACCTCTCTGAGTTTCTTGCAGGAAGCAAGCGCAGTCATGAGAGACTCAAAATCCGAAAAGAAAGTATCTTTTAGATGGAAAACATGAAGATTTGGAGAGTTCTGAATCAATTTAACTGGAAAAGATGAAGGATTTTCAGACATTAGAGAAGGTTACAAATTCCTATGCAAACTGGCCTCTCAATCCATAATCTCCAGCTGCACCAATTAAACAGGCAGTGACACAGTGATCTAGCGCTCAGGTCACATTGGGCGAGTGCTCAGCTTCTGCAACTGACTAGAGAGCAGATGACCTGGCCAAGTCCCTGGCCCTCTCTGGATCAGTTTTCTCTTCTCCAATTTTCACCTTCAGCATCAGCACCCTGATGTCTCTGTGTTTGCACACTGCCCTGACACAGCAGGATTCTGTACAGAAGAACGTAAAACAGAAGACAACTCTGAAGCACAACTTAAAAAATATGTAAACTTATTTATTTTGTCTATGTGTATATTGTATGTGGGGTGTCATCCATGTGCCACAGCACATATGCAAAGTTCAGGGGGAAAGTGGGAGAACTAGCTGCTTCCTTCCACCATATGGATCTGTGGGATTGAGGTCATCAGGCTTGGCAGCAAGAACCTTTACCTGCTGATCGATCTTCCCAACCTGCGAAATATTTTTGTTTGTTTCTTTTGTTTATTTCCAGGTAAGGTCTCATATTGTATCTCTGGTAGACTGTAAATAACTTCATCTATAGAAATAAACTGGCTTTGATGTTGTGATAATCCTCCTGCCTCAGCCTCCCAAATTCTGGGGCTATAGGCATGAAGAACCATGCCTCACTCTGGTCCCACTTTTACATTTCTTTAGCACTCAGTGTTCATGGTTTTCCAAATTAAGGATCTGATGGTGCTTGAGTCATTTGCTGAGTGACATCTTCTAGAAAGAAGGCTGCACAGCTGCTCACCAACAGGAGGCTGGGATGGAGGGAATAGAGAAAAGGTCCAGGTGGCCACAGGTCAGATTTCCTTCTCCCCCAGCAGGCAGATCTGCAAGTGCCACTAAAACAACAGCAAAGAAAGGAACCCCACAAACTGCCATAGAGAGGAAGTGTGTTGGGAGTTTAAAGCTCAGGCCGTGAACTCAAATCTTCTTTTGAGGATGCGTTTTCTCAGCTGGACAAACCTGAGCAGTCGCTGACATCAATTTCCCAGTTGAAAACCAGCAATAAACATTGTGCTTCCTTTCACACAGGGGGATGAAGAATGAGTTAGCATTCGTGAAGAGCTCAGAACAGTCACAGTCATGTCAAGAACTCAGGGTTACAAATGAACGCCTGCCCTCTTCATGAGGAAGAGAGCTGTTCCTGCACCTTCCCAAGGACACAGTTTATGCTGTCCGGCCACAGATCTTTTAGCTACTGATTATTTAATGATTCTAACAATTATTACCTAAGTAGCTTTTCCAGTTGAAACATGACCTGGGAGATCCAGGCACCATCCTTACCAAGTTTGGAGATGTCAGACTCTGTGGAAGTTTGGATGGATAACTTCTCCATTTGGTAGAGGTTTGGGAAATCTCCAGAGATGACTGAAAGCACATCTGGTTTGCCAGTTAGTCTCACAGAGAGTTCTTTCAGGTTTGAGAACTTGTCCAAGTGAGTGAAGAGTTGATCTGGAAAGCAGCACACAGTTCCCATCACTCAACAGTACCAAGTGGGAGTTCTCAACTGTGCTTTGATTTTTAGATCATTTCATAAGAAAACTTCTCAGAGATTTTAACACTAAAAAGCATATCCGTGAAGATCCTGTATCAGCTGGGGAATTCCTGTGCTGCTCTCTAGACTCAAAATAAATAACAGAGCTCCCCAGCCAACAGTGTGGGACCAAACTAGTTTTGCACATGCAAAAGAATACAGTTGGACTCCAACATATATAAAAATGTAACTCAGAACCAGTGATGATGGTGTACCAGAAACCAGAGGCCTTGAACCAGACTCATAGCAATGAACATTTGCAAGTACAGCTGATTGGACAAAAGGATATAATCATGACACCGTGGCTCACAGTGCCCCCAGGACGAATGAAAAAGCACTGGAGAGGTGGAAAAGATGGAGGAGCGAAGAGGTTTTTTTGGTGTTGTTTTGTTTTTTCCTTTTTGGTTTTTTCTTTATCTCTGTGGTTTGTTTGTTTTGGGTTGGTTTGTGTTACAGACAATATTTGTTTAACTATGTAAAGTTGTATTGCTGTTTTACCTTGCTGCCTAAGGCACCTGATTGGTCTAGTAAAAAGCTCAATGGCCAATAGAGAGGGAGGTTGTTTAGGCAGAATTTCCAGGCAGGGAGAGTTAGTAGGAGGAGGAATTTAAGTTTGAGTAAGAAAGAAAAGGAGACAACTGGAACACATGAGGGCCCAGCCAGTCAGACACAGAGGAAGCAGGAAAGTAAAACATACAGAATGACAGAAAGGTTAAAAGCCCCAGACAAAATGTAGATGAATAGAAACAGGTTAAATTAAGTTACAAGAGCCAGTGGAACAAGTCTAAGCTAAGTCAGAGCATTCATAATTAACAAGTCTCTGTGTCATTATTTGGGAGCTGGTTGGTGGCCCAAAAATATTCTAACTACAGGTTTGTTTTGGAGGTAGGCAAATGATAGGACTGGGAGGTAAGCAAGTTGAAGTGCATATTGCAAAATTACTAAAGATTCAATAAAGTATTTATGTTTAAAAGAAAGAAAGAAAAAGGATGATACAGACAGCACAAAACATACTTGAGCATACAGCAGGCTGCTGCTGATCAAAGCTTTGTTACT
Organism: Ondatra zibethicus; assembly: GCA_004026605.1. NCBI lineage: Eukaryota > Metazoa > Chordata > Mammalia > Rodentia > Cricetidae > Ondatra > Ondatra zibethicus. The sequence goes on from PVIU01031716.1 coordinate 12,663, forward strand.
AACAACTACAAAATTTACAAATCAAGTATTTACAGTGGTATAAAAACTTGGAAATGAACTGAAGGAGAGATATGTCAAGTCTAGGAGCTGAAAAGATGGCTCAGTATTCAAGCGCTCTTGTTCTGCAGAGGACCCCAGTGAGGTTCCTAGCACCCACATTAGGCAGCACACAACAGCCTATAATCAAAGCTCCAAAGGATCTGCCATTCTCTTCTGGCCTCTGAGGTAGCCACATACATGCACATGAACACATATACACACACACACAAAATGAAATAAATATTTTTAAAAAAATCATTAAAAAGTCTATTAAAAAATCAAACACTGCTTAGAGCAGTGGTTCTAAACCTTCCCAATGCTGCAACACTTGAATACTGTTCCTCATGTTGTGCCGACTTCCAACCGTAAAATTATTTTTGTTGCTGCTTCCTAACTGTAATTTTGCTGCTGTTATGAACTGAAATGCAAATATCTAATATGTCTGATGACCTTGGGCGAGCGACCCTTGTGAAAGGGTCATTCAACCCCTCTGAGGGATCGTGTGACACACAGGTTCACCACTGCCGTCATCTTAGAAGACATAAATATTTACTTGTATAAAAAAGCTTCTGCAGAGCTAAACTCCTTCCTCCTTCAGGCACCCAGGGTGCAGATGATTCTCCAGCATTGTCTTACACACAGGCCATCATTTATCCATAACAAGCAATCCAAACTCCCTTATAAACAACCTGGGGAAAGGAAATGCTGATGGTAACGTTTTCCTAGTTTTGTCTGAGTGACTTCAAACCCATTCTAGGATTCAGGGCCTTTCACTGATTTATACACTGCCCGGAACAGTGAAAGTGTTTAGATCACTTCTCTCAAGACACATTTATGACCTTGTGCCTGAGAAGTTTCATTCATCTAAAACTCAGAACAAGAAAACACGGTGTCAACCAGAATGGTTATGTGACACTCAGGGTTACCTGGTAACTGGTTTGTTCCTGAGACCTCAAGGGCCTGCAGGGCAGGCAGGGCAAGAAGCAGCTCCTGTTCTGCTGCGCTGAGCTCCAGTCCACACATGGAGCACTTGGTGACAGAGGACTTATGCAGCTCCAGAGCAGGGCGGATGCTTTCAAGAAAGCCACTGCTGTGGTTCAAAAGGAGTTCGATATTCTGAGATGCTGAGAAGACTTCCATTAGGACACCCAGCAGTGCTTGGTCTGCTGGACCCATGTAAGCCACTGCAACTTCCAGCCTAGGGATCTGGTATTGCTTGGGTGACCGTTTCCAATAGCCAGCACTGATGTTGGGTGGATGCAGTGGTTGGTTGTTTATAAAATTCCTCACATTATCTTCATTTTCAGCTAAATTTTTCTCCCATTCCTTCAAAATTTCAAAGGCAGGTGCATAGTCCTCATCTATCGTTGGTGGCTGTAATGTTTTATAACATTGTTCCATGACTGAGTAACCTAGTCTGGGTGGCATTTTCTTTCCATGTATGAAGACTTCTACACTCCTCAACAGTAGCAGGCTCTCTGGGTGGTCCTCAAAGTACTGGAAATTCAGTGCTTTCAGAGACAGTGTTCTCCCTCGAAGGAATTGCAAAATAAATGGAGAACATGCAGCAACCATGTTGCTTTCATAAGCAAAGTTTAGAGCAATGCTCAGTAGATGTTCTGAGATGAATGAAGAAAAAGCTTCAGGATATACCTGCCACATTTCTTTAATTAACTTCATCATCCGAGGAGTTTTTTGATGGAGATTCCCATAATCCTCATTTTCAGACATGTTCTCCAGCGACTCT
>PVIU01031717.1:0-14447 GCA_004026605.1 Ondatra zibethicus
GGGGACCGGGAGAAGGGGAAGAAAGGTAAAAATTTTATTTCTTTAATTATGTTTTTGAATGGAAAAAAAAACAAAACAATGTATGGAAAAAATTGCAATTTAAGGCTAATAAAAACAGAAATCCATAAAAAGACTGTCTGATGCGCCTCCTCTTCTCAAATACAAAGCCTAATGTCCACTCCAAGGTAATAATGCCTTCAAAACCCCACAATAGTTAATTATGCCTTGCCTGCTGCTATTTTGGTATTGTAGAGAAAAGGCCAAGCGACATGAATCTAGTTGTCAAGTTTAGAATGAATGTTGTCTGATGAAGAACTATGAACCATCAAGCAGGCCTGTGGTCAGACACTAAATACTATTTAATTGGCTTCCCTAGTCTGTTTCTCCTAAAGCCCATCAGAAATGAGAACTGCATACTTCATAAAAACAAATTTTTGCAGCTGTCAGGAGCCAAGACAGCTGTGAAAAGAGTGAGTTGGATTGGGTTCTGCCTCTTGTATCACCTCAAAGCTTTGCCAGCACCAGTTTCTAGAAATGTTCCCACCAATCAAATTACAATGGACAGGGTCACATGTCCTTTTCCCCAGCTTAGAGGTGCCCAGAAACTTGGCTCTTAGATCTCTCATCTTGTTTCAACATGTACCCTGAGTAGTTCAAAATGGGAATGACAAGAGGTTAAATATGAGGCACTGCAATGGTTTGTTTTGTTTTTGTTTTTTTTTTTATAGGACTGTGTATCCTTGCTATAACTTCTCAAAGCTGTACTAAAATGGAAATCACCAGCACCTGTTCTTTCTGAGTTGCACTATCTGGTAGAAATGTCTCAGATTTGTGAAATCCTCATACGTGATTTTCCATGCTACATGAGCTCAGAATTGACCTTGTAAGTTTTTCATAATGAAAAGTTGAGAATAGTCGAGGACAATATAAATCTGTCAGCAATGGCTATGTACATTTCATGGAGTCCACTTCAAAATGAAAATGTGGGACTCTGATTTAAAATGACCATAGGATGAATATGAAGTCCTACCAATGGTGCTCAATGCAACAGTATAAGTCACATGCTCCTTATTTAAACATAGACCATCACTCTTTGCTGGTTTTCCAACTCAAACTGCTCCTTGACTGGAAAACAAACAGGGTTAATGGCTATTAAACTTTAATTCCCACTCTGATTAGAGAGTGACGCAGAAAAGGAAAAACAACAGTTAACAAGTGATGCTAAAAACTGCAAGAGAACTTTACTGGATTATGACTGCCAAGGGCCAGAAATTATCATTGACCTTTATCAATCTTTTACAAGAATACTATTTCTGTGATCTTCCTTGACTTCCCACGACAAAGTCCTGACTCTCTTTTGGTCAGATTTAACAACCCATCTAGGCTCCTTGCCACCTCATACTTACTCTTTGGATCAATGAATGACTGCTGCTTTCTAACCACATGATTAGCTCAAAGCATTCACTGGTTAATATTTATAAAATAATACTTTGAAGATGAAATCTTTGGTGTGTAAAGAAAACACTAGACATAGATAGATAATGGAATTTTAAGGTCTACACTTTCTTGTGTACTGCCAATATTAGACAATATGGTCTTTGACTAATTGTGGTGGCTTTAGTGAAACGGCAAATGTAAAATAAAAAAAAAAGAGGACATGAGATCTGATGGGATTGTGCCCAATTCCAGTACTGAATGCCTGGATTGCCTCAGCAGGTGGTTAATTTAATACTGCTTCATCTCTCGGGCCTTCAGTATCCTCTGGCTCCCAGGCCCCATATCCACAAGTTGTTCTGGAATAATTCTTAGAAATTAATCACTTCATACTATTAAGAAAAGTACAGTCAACAATGCCCTGTCTGGGATTAGCTTTAAATTTCATCTATGCACAGAAAACTATCAAATTGAATGTTTAAAACAACAAATAAAGAAGCAATAACGCTAGTTTCACAAGGACAAATAATGGATTTGGCTACAATTTTCTTTCCTTATTCTGGTGCTGTAAATTCCCAAGCTAGAAGAGTGTGGGGAAACAAAAACATCGATTCTTATTTTATGTTGGACTCTGAGAAGATTCCATCTTCTCTTGTTAAAAGGAGTTGAAGCATCTGTGTTTTTAATTCCACATCAGGTATAAGTACAACCTGCATAAAATGCACCTCCCCCTTTTACAACAACAATGTAAGCAGGGAGCTGAAGCAATGCAAAACAGCCTGAACTTGGCTTGGAATTCCAACCTCAGCCCAAGTCTGTGACTGGGAACATGTCCATCCAAGTCCATGACCTGCCTCCTGGACAGGCTGTCACCTCAGCAACTGAGTAAGAGGGCAAAGGGCAGGGGTGAGAAGGTGCTTCTTCAGCTCCTGTCTTTTCGCTGTGTCAGTCTGCCAGTACTGACCTTAACTGGAACCAGCTTACACTAATAAAATGATTTGCTTTTTCAGAAGCTCCTCGGGCATGTCTTAAGGTCTTATATTGACATTAACTCTTGGCTCTGGGACATCAGAAACCTGAGTGAATTTCAAGGAGTCCCGGAAACCTGGAGAGGCAACCAAAAGCTTCAAATTGGCAAGTTCAATTCACCATTTATTTACTGAGCAAACCACTCTGTGCAGACCAGTACTAGGAACTGGGGTACAAAGTGTGATGAGCTCTAATCTCTGCCCTTCAGGACCTCATAGCCTATTTACAAAGCCAGAGGAATAAAGAGAGTATTTAAATACAAAGCTATTAATGACAGGCTAGAAATGAGAACTCCTAGCCTTATAAGCAATAGAGGAAACAAACCTGTTCCAAGTCCATGTGCATGATAGAAGACTTCCTGATGTTGGGCTCACTAGATAGAGTTCAAATTAAGATGACTTAGTTGAAGGAAAATAGACAGAATATATGTTGTAAATTCCAAAGAAGGAACAATAAAAGCAGGGGCAAGAAGTATCTAAAGACCATCTTTGCTTAGAAAATAATGAGTCACAACATCTTAAATGTATAGCTTAAGATGTGCAGGAATCAAAAGAGAAGCTAGACAGTAAGAGTGAAGAATTAGTCATGGGCTGCATTAAGTTTGACTTATACTTTGAAATACATAGGCAATCAGCAATTTTAATCACATAATGAACCCCCCAAAAGTTTCCAGACACAAAAAGTAATCTAGAGTTGGGGAATTGAATGGTCAAAAAGAGTAGCAAACTATATCTATGTTCATAATATAATAGGAACTGAAACAACACAGTGGCACAAACATCTAATTGAAAATGAGAGAAAGTTTTCAATGGTTCCTTCAAAACAAGTCAAATGACCAAGAGGTACAAAAGAATATACTGAACATCACTAAGCATCATGGAAATACAAATCTAAACTACAAGAAGATATGAATCATATCAGTTAGATTAATTTTTATCAAAGAGTCAAAAGATAACAGTTGGAGTAGCTATGAAGAAAAGGAACACTTGCACACTGCTTGTGGGAATATAAATTAGTATGAATGTTGTGGATAACGTTACAGAGGCCCTCAAAAATTAAAACTAGAGCTACCATATAATTCAACATTCCCACTATTAATTATATATCCAAAGGGAATTAAGTCAGGTTTTAAAAGTGAGACTGCTTTCCCTTGCTCACTGAATCATCAGTCACAATATCCAATAAATTGAAACAGCTTAAGTGCCCATCAGACTGATGAACAGATAAAATAAGTGGTGGTATATTTAAATAGTGTAATTCTATGCTGTTATTAAAAATAATGGAGTGTGACATTAGCTAGAAATAGATATAGTTTGCTACTCTTTTTGACCATTCAATTCGCCAACTCTAGATTATTTTTTGTGTCTGGAAACTTTTGGGGGGTTGATTACATGATTAAAATTGCTAAATTTGCAACAAAGTGAATGGAACTGTAGAATGATATGTTAGGGGATGCAACACAGGAACAGAAGGACAAATATCACACTATCTCACTTCTGTGTAGAATTTTAAAAGCTGTTCTCACAGAATTAAAGAACTGTTAGAAACAGGATGTTAGAGAGGCAAGTGGGCTAAGCAGTTGCTATTGAATGGCTACAAGGTAAAAAGTAAGTAGAACGATGATCTATTCTACAGTAAGATAACAATAGTTTACAGTAATGTGTGTTTGAACATAAATACCAGGTTGGATCTTGGCTTTATTGCTATTATTTTTGTCTGTTTTGTTTAAGCTATGTATCTTACCCTGGCCTGAAATATTTTGTGCAGGGTAGAATGATCACAAACTCACAACCCTCCTGCATCTGTATTTAGAATACTATGTAGTACTATATATAGTGCCTCCATACTTAGCTAGATGATAGGATTCACAGTATACTACCACAAGGAACTAATGAATTTTTGATAAAATAAATATATAAATTACCCTCATTTGATAATTGTGAAATACTTGCATGTGTTAAGTAAGCATCGCTCCCCAAGGTGCATACAATTTGTATATGTCAAAATATTTTAATTAAAAAAGAAAGATACATTGAAGACGGCAATTGCTATGAATTAATAAACAAACTTATAACTTTATTTAAAACCATGTAATGTGTCATTTTTCTCAGTAGTATAGCAACTAGTAAGTTGCTCAAAATTCAGTAAATCACTCCCCATCTTTGTTTTATTTGATACCAAAAATGATTTTATTTTTTTGAAGCCATGTACATTTTTATTGTATAGACATTTTGTATCCTTGATTAAGTTTCTTATCTTCCTTAATTATGTTTCTTTTTGTGTTTTTAATTTACTTAATTTTAAAAAATACCAATCCAAGTTCCAACTCCCTCATCTCCTCCCATTCCTTCCACATACTCTCCCACACAACCCCCATCCACTTTTCTGAGATGGTAAGGCACATTGCTGTGGGGAAGTTCCAAGACCCTTCCTACTATACTGAGCAAGGTATACATCCAAAGAGAATAGGATCCCAAAAAGCCAATACATGAAGTAGGGATAAATCCTGGTGCCACTGCTTTGGCCCCTCAGTCTGCACCAGTCATGCAACTGTCAAACACATTCGGAGGGACTGGTTTGGTCCTATGCTTGTTCCTTCCCAATCCGTCTGGAGTTGGTGAGCTCCCATTAGTTCAGGTAAACTGTTTCAGTAGGTAAACCCATCATGTTCTTGACCTCTTTGCTCATATTCTCATTCCTTCCACTCTTCAACTGGACTTTGGGAGCTCAGTCCAGTCCTCCAATGTGAGTCTCTGCCTCTGTTTCCATCTGTTGTTGGATGAAGATTTTATGATGATATTTAAGATATTCATCAGCCTGACTACAGGGCAAGTCAAGATCTGACCCCCTCTCCTCTATTTCTTAGGGTCTTAGGCGGGGTCCTCCTTGTGGATTCCTGGGACTTTCTCTAGAGCCAGGATTCTGTTAACCTATAATGGCTCCCTCAATCAAGATATGTCTTTCCTTGCTCTAATCTCTGTCCTTCCTCCATCTTGACTATCCCATTCCCTCAAGTTCTCATCATCATTACCTCCTATTTTGTCTGTGTATAGAGGAATAGTTTCTTAAACTTGACTATATATTAAAATAATCCAGGAAAAAGTATGACACCTTTGCTGCAGTCTAGGCCAGTTAGAACTCTAGAAGGATGGATACAGACATCAGGTATTTTTTTTAACACCTTAGGCATTTCAGTGGATAACCAGCTTTGAGAACCACTCCTTGAGGATGGTTTCATGATCCCTAAAACAGTATGGAGACTTACTCTCTGTTGAGCCAAGATACCTGTACTGGGTTTTTGTGAGGTCAAATAATCTTATGTTAACACAAAGAAAGTTGGTGGTTTATTTACTATATCAACTAATTAGCCTAATTAATATACCCCCCGTGTTCATCACTTACCATAGAGTTGAACACATAGAAGGATCAAACGGCAATTTAATGAGGAACAGTGCTATCCCCCTCGTGTTTGTATATGTAGTTCAAAGAGATTGAATAATTTAATCAAATTTGTATATCTAGGAAAAAGCCCTGATCTGCCAGTCTTAATGAGTCAGCCAAAAACAGTAAAGCATAAACTTCTCAAGAGGCTATTATGGAGTCAAGGGGTCAAGGAAACTACCAGGAAAGAACTTACAACCTCCTCTCCCCCACATGCCAGAGCCCCCAAAACACTGAAAACACAATCCATTTAATATAAAGATCTGTGGAAAGTCTCATTTATAGAATGGATCAAGAAGAGGAGAGAATATATAAGGTTTAGGACAACATGAACAAACAGGAACAATCAAATAAAAGGACAGTGGTAACACAATGTTAAGATACTAGTGAGAATCCAAGTCATATATGACAATCTGAAAAAAGAAAAGAAGCATAATGAAAATAGTTAAAGGAGAAGGAAATGAATCTAGTACTAAAGGCATAGAAACATGTTTAAAAGACTCATAGCCAAAAATTTCCCTGAGTTAGGAAAAAGGATACCAATTCAGATACAGCAGATATTTAGGACACTAAAAAGACAAAATCAGTAAAGAACTAACCCATGTTGCATTATAACTAAAATACTAAATACACAAAACAAAGAAATCATATTGAAATCAGCAAGAAAGAAATACTAGGTGATATGTAAAATGGAGCCCTTCAGAATAACAGAACATTATTCAACTGAAACTTTAAAACATTAGGGCATGAACAGGTGTACTTCAAATTTTAAAGGACAGAAATTTCCTACCTAAACTGTTAGGCTCACCAAAGTTATGTGTCAACATTGAACAGAAAAAAATAAAATTTATACTAAAAATGAAGCTAAAATAATTGTATCACTGAGCCAGCTTCATAGAATGCATGTGAAGGAGTTCTTCAGACAGAAGAGGAAAAAAATTCATCTACAACTTGACAGGAAGTGATCAACCATGCTACAATAGTAGTTAAGACAGGAAGAAAGAAGAAAATGTCACAAAATCAACAAAATGACAAGAATCAATATATATCTTTAGATAATAACTCAATATTATTGGTCTCATTTTCCCATTAAAAACGCATGGATTACTGAATTAGGGCAAAAGGCAGGAGCCATCTGTTTGCTGCCTCTAGGCAATGCAAATCACCAGAACGGATATACACTACCTTAGGGAGAAAGGATGAAAAAGGATATTTTGAGCAAATTGACTTGGGAAAGAAGCAAGCATTTCTGTCCTAATATCTGATAAAATAGACTTCAAACCACTAGTAAGAAAAAATAAAGATGGTCACTTCATTATGATTAAGAGAACAATCTGTCAAAAGGATATTAGAATTAGGAACATAGACATCTGAACACAGGTGCATCTAATTTCATAAAACAAAATTCCAAATATAGTTAACAGTTGGTGAAATCAAAATGCCACTCTCAACATTTGAGTGATCAGTCAAAAAAATAAATAAACAAAGAGATATATGTATGAAATGTCATCATAGATTAAATGTACTTAGTAGGCTTCTATAGAACATCCCATCCAAGCAGTGTAGGAGATATATTCTTCTGAGCAGCCATGGATTTTCCTCCACCATAGAATGCATATTAGAACACATAGCAAGCCTCAATAAATCCAGGAAAATGAAATAATTATTTTACTTTTATCTCCTTTCAATGGAATATTAAAGAGGCTGTAACAGAAATTCTGAAATGCACCAAAACTTATGGGAATCAAACAGCCCTACTGAGTAATGGATGAGTCCTTGAAATTAAGAACAAAATATGAAAATTGATAGAATCAGGTGAAAATGAAAACACAACATACCAAAACCTATGTTATAGGATGAAAGTGGTCCTAAGAGGAAAGTTTACAGCTGTACATGCATATACTAAGAAATCAGAGAGCTCTGAAATAAGCAACTTTAAAATACACCTGGGGGTCCTAGAAAAAGTAAAACAAGCTAAATCCGAACTCAGTAGATGGAAAGAAATCACTAAGATCAGATCAGAAATTAGGGAGATATAAAAAAGTACAAAGAATCAATGAACAAATAGTTGACACAGGGAGAGATAACACTGAAAACATTTGTAAGGAGTTTTATGGAAAGTTATTACTGTAGAAGCTTACTAAAGTATGTACATACATTAAAAAGGAGTTCAAATAAAAAAACCTTGTAACGGGGCAACAAGGCCCCTACCAGACAAATCAGGCAGGCTAACAAAAAATCATCGAATAGGAAGAAGTTATTAAGGTCTATGCAGAAATTAGTGAAATGATAACAACAAGCAAAACTTACAATGGATCAATAAAACCAATGCTTAGTTCTCTGAAACAGTAAACAAAGTTGACAAGTCCTTGGTTAAACTGAATGAGAGAGAGAGAGGAACCAAATTAACCAATTACAGAAGAAAAGGAATATGTTGCAATATACACCAATGAGATGTAGAAAATTATCTTACCTTGAAAAATATATCTTACAAAATTGGAAAATCTAAAGTATGTTAATGAATTGTTATATGAATTTAATCTATCAAAGTTAGACTAAGGTGCTATAAAATAATTTAGACAGATTGGGATAAGCAACAATATTGAAGCAATAATTTTAAAACTTCCAACTTTAAAACATCCAGGCCCAAATGGATATACTGCTGAGTTTATCAGACATTCAAAGAATAATACAAATGGTATAAAATACATAAGAAAGGCCAATGGAGTGTAATAGAGAACTCAGATACAAGACCGACCACATGATTACAGCTGTATGCTTTTGGCAAAGATGCCAAAGTAGATTAGAAAAAAGGGCAACCTCTTCGTTAAATAGTACTGGGAAAACTGATTATCTACTTGTTAAGGAATTCAACTAAATCCTTACCTATCACTCATTACAAAAGTCAATTCCAAATCTGAAATTAGTAGTAGTTATAGTAGGAAGTATATTTAAAGATATAAGCATAGGTAGGGACTTTCTAAATAGAACCCTAACTGCTCATGAAATAAGGACAATAATCAGCAAACAGTACCTCACAAAATTAAACAGATTTATGAGGGTTAGGGTTAGGGTTAGGGGTTAGGGTTAGGGTTAAGGTTAGGGTTACACTAATTACAGTCCTTGTAGTGCAATAGTGACATAAATATTATGGTTATAACCAAAACCAAACACTTTGTGATTGTATTTAAGTGTGTGTGTGTGTGTGTGTGTGTGTGTGTGTGTGTGTGTGTGTAAAGATAAAACAAAGATCTTCACATTGAAGTTGGATGAAACAAGCAAACAGAAGAAAAAGATTCCAAAAGTAAGCAAAAGAATCACAGACCCTGTAACATGAAGGGCCTGCTTTGTTGGGGTTTCTGTCCTGCCGAGTTCTCACAGCCAGCCAGTCCCAAAAAAAATCACACAGAGATCTCCATAAATTATTAAACTGATTGGCCTATTAGCTCAGTCTTCTTATTAGCTCTTGTAGCTTATATTAACCCACTATCCTTATCTATGTTAGCCACATGGCTCGGTACCTTTTTCAGCGGAGAATGTCACATCCTGCTTCTTTGGTGTTCTGGGCAGGACTGGGGAGGAGTGGGCTTCCTCCTTCCCACCATTCTCCTGTTCTCATAGCCCCACCTCTACTTCCTGTCTGGTTTTCCTGCCTATACTTCCTGCCTGGCCAATCAGCGTTTATTTAAAACATGATTGACAGAATACAGACAATTCTCCCACACCAAGACCCATTTGTTCACACACTCAGGAGTCCCATAATACACTAAACTGGAAGCCATAATATATACACAGAGTACCTGGTATAGACCTGTTGCAGACTCTGTGTATGCTGCCTCAGTCTCTGTCAGATCATATGAGGTTTTATTACATTGATTTAGAGAGTCTTGTTTTCTTGGTGTCCTCCATCCTCTGTCTTTTACATCCTTTCTGCCTCCTCTTCTGTGGGGTTCACTGAGTCCTGCAGGGAAGGATTTGATGGAGACTTCCTATTTAGGGCTGAGTGTTCAAGGTTTCTCACTCTCTGCATAATGTCTGGCTGTGTGTCTCTGTATTTGTTCCCATCTGCTGCAGGAGCATGCTTCTCTGATGTTGGATAAGCAAAGCATAGTAGATCCAGCTTTTAAGTTTTAAGTTTGTGTGTTTAATTTAGAATGTCTGTAGAGGTCAGGAAGCTAGTAAAGGCCTATTATGAAGGGATGGAAAGGGGCCTTTGGAAGTGAAGAAGTAGTAGAATATGTGTAATATGAAAGTAGGGAGGGATATTGATGCTTAAAGATTTTAGTGGAGATGGGGGCAAGGAGTTAGTGGAGAAGAATGAGTGGTGAGTGGTAAGATGCTCTACTGACAAAACAGAGCACATTTGTTACTATTTTCGTTGCTGTGACACAATACCATGACCAAAGGGAACTTAAAGAAGAGTTTATTTTGGTTCAAGGTTGTGAAGAGCTAGATGTCTCTGGTGGCAGGAAAGGTATGGCAGCTGCAGCAGGACACTGAGAGATCACATCGCAACTCCACACACAGACAGTAAAGACAGGGAATTGGAAAGGGTTAAGGTGACAACTCTCATACCTCTTTCTACCCCATGCAATGTCCTTTCTTCAGCAAGATTGCATGTCCTAAATATTCTATATCTTCCCAAACAGCATCACAAACTAGAGAACAAATATACAAATATACAAGCATATGAGGGACATTTCTCTTTCAAACCACCACAAACAACAAGCTTATGGTAATGTTAACCATTTATTTTCTTACTAAATTTGAGGTCTACTACTCAGAATAGAATTTATGTCTGGTACTGTAAACCTCATCAAAATCCCATGGCACTCATGAGCATATGATAATATTTTGCTAAATGAGCATATTGTCAAACTACTCTTTAAATATGTGTGTTAATACCCATACATTAGTGCTCTAAGCTTTGGCCAGAGAATCCCGGGAAGCAGCATGGAGCATTGGGCAGCCACAGAAAGAATCTTAACTGAGAACATAGTCCTAAGTGGGACACCTATATCAGAGTCCACCAAAGTCCAGGGAACACTGTCAAAATGAAGGTAAGGAAAAGATGTAAAAGATGGATGACGAGGAAGAGTGCTATAAGATGCTGTCTTCTGAATGTGAAAGAGATTTTGCATTCATGAACTCATAGAAATGTTATTTACCAGCACAAGACCCTAGATCAAGCCAACAGAATCAGTCAACTTTCAGAAAATAGCACTGATTAGACTTAGTGGATTACAATAAAAAAAAGAGTTCAGGAGGAAGGGAGAGGAATGTGTTGGACGTATCATATGTGGGATTTGAGAAAAGAATGGGGTAGTAGAATCAGAATGGGTAAGAATAAGATCCATTGTATACATAAATTGTCAAAGAATAAATAAAAGATATTATTTAGAATTAAATAAGATGGTATGCTTCGAAAGCAGCAACCTGAATTTGGGTTCACGTTCTTTACACAGTGTGGTTTTTTTTCAGGAAGTGGTATATATTTTCAGACTAATATTCAATGTCAGCAAGATGCCGCAGCTAGTGCAAGCTGTGCATAGTGCAGTCGCAGTGCAAATGCTAAAGTGTGGCTTCAGTCCTTTAGTGGGCACTACAAATTATCCCAAAGTAACTGAATTTTTCTAAACAGCTTTATGTATCCAGCAAATGAGCTAAAATGGTTAAGACATCAAAATACAAATTAAGAGCTCTTGTATTGATATTTTTTAAAAGGAAAATGCTTGAGCATTTCCAGTAATTCAGACAAAAATCTCTGAGCCACTCAGCTTTATTCCATTCATTAAATGACAGGGTCCTTCAGCCACCACTAGAAAATAAAACACACCACAGGACTTTGTGTTCTGCATCTAGAAGTCTACATGCAGGAAGTGACCACATTTGTGTTGAATTTGTCCTTTGGCATTTCCATATAACATCAAATTGGTGGTTTCTCATAAATTTCTGGTAGCTCATATGCATATATCAGGAGCATGGCCTCTAGCTCAGCCAAAGTAACCCTCAAATCTTCTCCCAGGTTGACTGACCCATCTCAGTGGACCAGTAGAAGCTAGTACCACTGATGCCATCTATGGCCAAACCCATATACTGAATTCCAGTGCCTAAATCAGGGTTCATGCTCTTCAAGCTTTTCTCATCAATGTGCTCCAGGCCGTGCAAACCATAATGAGGCCCACATGCTTCCGGCACTATGCTATATGTGCTCAGATCCATGGGTTTCCATGGAAAGGCCCCTACACTCCACACCATAGCTTTTGCACTCAATGGTTTGGACCCTGTGCTCAGTGTTGGAGACCATGTGGTTAAAGTCCAATTGGGCTCATTTCATCATGATTAACAGTTGCATATGTGGTCCAAAATCTCACCTCTGATCTCAAACTCAGAGCCTAGATCTGTGCTTATGCATTCCATGCCAGTACCCTGAATAAGGACAATTCCAGAGCCAGTCCTTTCAATTCAAGGGGCATTGCTCCAGACTCTACCTCCTCTCTATTTTATAGTGATCTTCCTTCTCTTCAGTGCATTGCTGAGTATTTTATGTATCTGGCATATATTCATCCCAGATCCAAATTACCCCATGTTCTCTATACTATTACCAAAGGGTCCCTCCATGCCCCCTGCTTTTTGATTCCAAGTCCTATGAGTTCCCTTCCTATACTTCCAGACCAAGGTTTCCCATTCCAATGTCAGTGTCCAGGTGATTGTTATCCATGGGCTTCCCGCCACTTTGTTCCCCATGACAATATCAAGTCCATGAGGGAAGTGACCGTGCATGTTCAAGAGAGAAAAATTCTCCTTTGGGTTATGTTTTTACACCCAATTTGGCATACATTGGTATATGAAATTTCAGTTGGCCATTAGGTATAGATATAATTTTCACAACTTAAGTGGATTGTTCAAAAATATAGTTGTTATTTCACACCTTTCCTACCCTTATATTACAAAATATTTGCATAGACAACTACATCAGCCCTCCTAAATACTTCCTTCAGTTTCTTTTCCAGACAACTTTATTGACCAGATTTCTACCAAAATTTAAAAAAAAAAAAACTGTGCTTCCAAATCTTTCAATCTGTAATTCATGAATGAACTTCATTTGAGATGTTAGGATTATTTAGGATGTTAGACAGGATATTAATCTTCCCTGAGTCTTCTGGTCCCATACCGAAGTCACCATTCTTAACCATCACTCAATTAATTGCTCTCCTTATATGTTCACCATAAAGATCTTTGACTTTTAGAATGTGCTCATTTAGAACTTCAGAAGCTTTTGCTCATTCCATCTTCTATTCTCAATTGAACAACAGCATATTACCTTGACATTCTCTCAGCATCCCTTAGCAGCTCTACTTAGACTACCTCACCCACTTTGCCTTTATCTATGTCTTTAAGACACTTGGATTAATACATGACTCAAACTGATGGCCTTGCCTTTTTGTTTCTCTCTTTTCATTATGAGAAGACAATTCTCCTTCACCTTTCAAGCCCATTGCCTTGTTGCCACTGGTCACACAGGGAAAGCCACGTACTTCCTCCATTTCGTGTTCTATTGTCTCACTCCCACTTTAGCCACCGCTTTAATTCATTGCACTATTCTTTTTTTTCCATGTCTGGGATTTGTGTCCATAGCATTTTCTATCTGTTGCTTGCCAGCCATAGCTGGCACAGTATGCTTGGTGCCTTCAGTCTTATGATGATAAACTCAGATGTCAGGGAGTCCTCATGATGTCCAGTGGTCCACTTATGACTTCCATGGATATCTGGCTGCCTCCAGAACTCCAATGACTTAGGTCACCAAAAGGTTGTTGATGTGCAAGTCTTTTCTTCCCCTCCCTCCCTCCCTCTACCTGATATAAGTGAGCACTGGCTTAATATTTGCAGCAACTCCTTCTTTGCGTTGTCATCTTGGTGAAAATATTATGATGTCATGTCTCATTTTGCAGATGAAACAACAGTATTTCAGAAATACTTGAATATTACTTACATGTGATAGTTTGGGAGGTGTGATGGACTTGGTGTCAGATCAGTTAATTCCCAGAAAATTAGCACTTAAATTAAGAGTAAATGTAGGAACAGAAGGCTCATAATATAAAATCACAAATGTTGATGAGGGTGATGCTCCTTTTCTGAAACTGGAGTTGCATATTTCAGTACCAAACTGACTTTCTCAAATTGTTCACAAACTAAGACTACTTTATATAAGACCATATAATCAACAATTAGAATACAAGATAATAATACCTCGATTCTAAAGTAAATAAAAAGTCTGGTTTGATCATATGCTCATTCAGTCCCAGTCCAGCTGGATTGGTGTGCTCCCATTAGTTCAGGAACTACTGTCTCAGTAGGTGGACCAGCCCCTCACGGTCCTAACTTCCTAACTCATCTTCTCCCACCTTCTGCTCTTCACCTGCACCTTGGGGGCTCAATCCATTGCTCTGATGTGAATGTGGGTCTCTGTCTCTATCTCTATCCATCAGATGAAATTTCTCCCACCTCTATCCCCGCCCCTGGCTTCCAACTTTTGCTTGATG
>PVIU01031718.1:0-14445 GCA_004026605.1 Ondatra zibethicus
AAAGTAAATAGTAGTTTAAAATTCACAAGAGGCCCGAGAAAAGAGTACAAAGTTGGACAACTGAGAAGTGCTATGTTATACACATCATTTTAAATGAAAGTTCCTGAAGAAAGAGTAAGTCCTGCATTCAAATATAAATATGTTATGATTTATTTTGTTTGTACTTGGCTCTTGTATACTTACAGAGGAAGCTATATATGTATGAATAAATGTGTTGTATTTTCAAAAAAAAAAGAGTAAAATATCTATCAACAATGTTGATTTACTTTCTTTTGGATGTTGGAACATTTTTACCTTTAAATGTTCTATTTTATATAACCTAAAACCAGTGAGAATGAGACTTGGCACTTGACTGCAGTAACACCTAGCTATATTATCTCATCCATTAATCCATTTGTTACCATAATTAACAATAGAAAAGAAAATCTATGTTATCACATTATCACAATTAGGCATTCAGGTGCACTGTCACAGAGTTTTTGACAGACAAAAAGAATGTTTTATACAAAGAGCAATATAAATTTCTTTAAAAAAAGAAATCAATGTTTTATATGGACATTTTATAAAAAAAAAGCAGTGTCTGTCTATCATTCCTTAATGAGATGTCCTTCTTAGCACAGCAAAGTCACTTCTAAAAAGTCACCTAAGATTTCTCTATGACAATGGATATTTGAAGCTCGTAAGAAATCCTTTAATTCCTTTGTTATTTTTTCTGAAAACACAGACACAACTGAACATTCTGGGATGTGGTATTCTCTAAAAACTGACAATACTGCATGGCATTAGTGTCCCATAATAGAAGCTGTGTCCTGATTTGGCAGTTATATGATTGGGATGGAGAATCATACAATTGTACAATAGAAGGGGTTTAATTTCTTTACTTTTCTTTATAAAATATGCTAGCTGCCTCAAAAACAGATTTACACCAACTGGTATTGTGGGGGGGGGGGGAAGAATACTGTTCCTTCTGAAATCTTTTATCAAGATGTAGCCAGGTTACAGGGAGAATGTAGGCTTTGGACTTAAGAGTTATTAGATTCAGACTTTCTTACTAGTTTTGTGATCTTGGGTAAGATTCCTAACCGAATGTAGCCTCTATGTTCTCCTAGATAAAAGGAATCACCTATGTTGTAGACTGTTGTGCACGTCACTAGAAAAGAACTCATATACTGTAGGCTATAAGGTGTGCATTCATCTCTAATAGGAATTATCATTAGCATATTAATCATTAAAGATAAAGGAAGAGATAGGTAAATAGAAGAACACAGGTAGAGTTGCTTCCTGCACATTATTGTTTTGTGTGTGGGAAAGAAACTGCAAAAAACCCCAGTGCACTAAGGAGCATCCTGCATGTATGAAAATGTTACTTGTTCCGTAAAAAGTAATATGTAGCCTGATGACCCAATGGCCAATTCTGGGGCCCTGGAGGCTCTTAGACAATGAAGGCTACTTGTGTCTGCTGTAATATGTTCAGTCAAGAGCTTTACGTACATCACTTGAAGCCCTGCACTTATTCCTTGAGAATATGACATTTCACTTACCGAGCATTCAAATAAGAAGTTGTAAGAGCAACAATAACAAGAGGCCTCCTACATACTCCGGTAGCTTAGTATTAGCTAATGAGTTTAATTGCACTGGGGCGAGGTCTGATGTGCATCGTCTCAGCAAGAAGAATGGAGGTAAAAGAGCACTCTAATAGAGTAAGTTTAATTGCATTATGTGATTTAATTATTTAGCTATCTCAGCACCCTTCCTTCATGTACAAATGAATATGAATCAGACAATCATGTGCATATTGCTGGGCCATTACAGTTTGCCATTTATCACCAGTAGGTTGATCGCCTGCAGGTTATCTCTAACTGAGTGAAAGCGCTTAATTTTGTTGGCATTCAGGGTCTGGGTCAGAAGATCAGTAATGACCTGTGTTGCTACTGAACAGTTTTTGAAATTAAAAGAAACAGCCAGGACTAGCTGGTACTTTGAGGGAAGATATTAAACCATCAATCAAATGGGTCAATGTGCCCCAGGAGGAATGAAATGTTTGCTAACATCTAGAGGTGACTTTCAGAACAATGTGTGGTAAGATCAGAGAACCTTCAGATTTCCTAGTTAAGTGTGGACTTGTTCTGTAAGCAGGAAGGAAGAGAAAATGATGGATGTTGATATGATTGCACTATTTTGTATCTCAAGTTTGTTTTTGATTGTGACCATATGTTCTACTTGTCAGATGAAGTTCTTGTGATCATACCCAATGTTAAATTAGAGAAACAAAAACAGTACAAAAATCTCAGGTATAATTACTTTAAATTGAGACTGGATAGTGTCCAAACATGAGTCTATATAAATATGTAAGCTTATTTACATGGTCTTTAATTTCAAATAATCTAGAACTAGATACCAAAGGGAAGGCCAATGACAGAGTTCATGGTTGACCTCAGAGGAGGTGTAGGTGCTCTGATTTAACCAAGAATCAGAAATTAGTGTGCTTAGTACCTACATACGGAGACTGTAACGCAGCAGGCATACCCTAAGAATCACTGTTTAGACAACTCAAAGTTAATAGTGTGCAATGGTACAACAGTATACAACAGTGTTTGCTGTGGTCCACAGAAATCACACAGTGAGATTTCAGTTGATAAGGCAGAAGCCTGGCCCACAAGAACAAATGCATTCTGATGGAGGCAAACCCGGTTCGCAAGGCACTGGGGCCCACCACCTTTTGTGCATTGACTGTTTGTCACAGTGGATCTCTTGTGCCACCATAAGCACTCTCCCTTGGGGCAAGACTCAGCAGAGGATGCACAAATGAGCACCACTTTTTCCCATGTACTGGTATACTGGGTCATCCCCCCCCGACTCTGTGGGATTTCCAGTGGGAAATTTATTCACACTTTCAATAACCTTGGTTCCCACAATCTAATCTCTGCTTTGTTCCCTGAGATACATTAGAAGTCACCTCCCTGAAACTATCTTCCATCTGGTAGGACATGCAGTCAGGAAAGGAGTCTTTCACATAGAGCACATTTGGGACCTTCATAGGTAAAGGGATGTTCAAGCTCAGAGCCTTTGTTTGCGTGTGTATATAAACTAGGAACTTTACAGAGCAGAGGAAAACAGCAGGAGAAGAATAAAGATACTGACACAGAAGAGTACATAGTGGAGAGTTCATTTCACCTTCAGACTTAAATCCTGCACTTGGTGTAAGTCTCCTGGTCCTTGAGGGGACACTGAGGCTGGCACTCAGAGGTCCCTGATAAATATTGGAGTCCAGATGGCCTGCAATTCCTTTCCAAAGCAAAATCTTGACCCGGATGGGGCTACAGAAAACTATAGGAGTTAGGGAAATCCTAGGAGTAATGTCCTCTAGGGCAAAGCAAAGGGGGCTCTCAAATAAGTGTGTAAAGATCCTGTTTCCAGGGAAGTGCTGAAGGAGGAATTCAGAAGAGGGAGT
Organism: Ondatra zibethicus; assembly: GCA_004026605.1. Taxonomy (NCBI): domain Eukaryota; kingdom Metazoa; phylum Chordata; class Mammalia; order Rodentia; family Cricetidae; genus Ondatra; species Ondatra zibethicus. The sequence continues at coordinate 3,452 of PVIU01031718.1, forward strand.
CAAAGATACCTTTGATCAAGCTTTGCTTGCGATGCTAAATCTCATAGCCAGCTAAACAATATGTAAACAGCAGTGGGAAAATTAAAATTGATTCATTCTTGAAGTGAATCCAGAGTCTTGTGTGTCTGTCTACCATTCCTCTTCTTCCCAGGCTCCTGCGATGCCCCCAGCTGTGCAGGCTACCCAACAGTCTCAGATACAGAGAAAATGAATGAACAGGTCACCATGGAGAAAGCACCTCTAGAGATACACTATCTAACTGCTTCATACCTGTGAAACAAATTCTGGGATGGAAAAGAGGGAGGAAAAGTTGAGGCTTAGACATTCTGTGTTCTGCAGTCTTAGTAAAAATATTATTGAATAATATGAACTGAGCTTTCTGTGTCGAAAGTCCAACATCCAGAGGTATGACCTCTAGAATAGGAATAGGTCAGGAGGGTGACTATCTCAGCAGTGGAGATAGTGTCCTCATTGGAAGATGCAAAGGAGCTTCCTAACTGTCTGTACGCTCCACCCCTGAGGACACAAGAAGATGCCAACCTGCAAGGCTGCAAGCAGGGCCTGTTAGTGATCCTTCTGACCCACTGTTGTTGGGCATCCCAGATTCCAGAAGGGAGGAGATATACTGCTCAAGCTGGCTAAGGGGAAAAATCTTTACAGAAACATAAAAGACATTTGTTTTATATGTCTAGATGCAATTTTCATCACATGTAAAGAATCTGTGGGCCACAGTTTAAGTGCTAGGAACCAAACACAGGTTCTCCAGAAGAGCAGCAAATATTAACCAGTGAACCATATCTCCAGCCTCAGTTTTTTCCTTTTACTAATTAATTTTCCAGGTGATTTCCAATACAGAGTGAAAGCTAGTATAAGATGCAACCAAAGACAAGTGGAAGCAGACCAATGACTGATACAAATAACCTCATATGCATTCATTCAAGCGGGGCAGAGAAAAGCAGATAGAACCTGAAGCCGAGGAAGTGGCTGGACATCAGGGGGTGAGCGACATCATCACGCAATACCACTGAAGCCAGTTCGCCAATCATATGCTACATTTTGACTTGGTGGGGAAGGGTGGAGAGAGCCAAATTCTCACAGGAAACCACTGTAGATAAAATAAATCCATTTATCCCTCCTTATTAATTCTATTTTATTAGATAACAAAAATTTTTCTTTGTGCAAGAAAAACATTTTTTTTGAAATTTAAAATTATGGTAGATGATTTTTCAGAGATTAAAAGGTAAAGGCTGCAAAAACAAAATATGTAGTCCTGTCCTCACACTAATCCTGGCGAAAACAATTGCCACGCTGGCAGAAGAATCCACTGCTGTAGGGATCCATTTAGCTTCGCACTGCCTGCCGGGGGCCAGAGTCCGTATAGGGGAACCAGGAGAGATTGATGAGGTAGTCCCCTAATGTATTATAACTCCTGCATTCAAGGACTCAGGAGCCACTTTCTGAAGAATGTTCTGCTTTGCCTGTGACTGCAGGATTCACCACCAACCTCAAAGATAAATGTGGACCCTGGACTTGGTTGAAGGTCTGGGCTCGTTGCAAATGATACTGTGATTGTTTTTTTCTATTAGTGGGCAGAATATACCAGACTTCAGTTAGATTAATTACATGTCAGCATATCCTCAATTGACAACTATAGACTCGAAGGTAAAATTACTAGAACACCATGCTTTCTGCCCCTGTTTTAGGAAACCATTCAACTGCTGGGCTGCTGTCATACTTCAGCAATTCACAAAAGCATGTAATGCTTAATGAGCCAAATATGAGGATAATTATCCAAGTTATATTTGGGAAACCTGCAAAATAACAGACAGTGTTTGCAGACTTTATGAACACTCCAGGGAAGAGAGAGAAAAAGGAGATATTCTTTTTTTAAATAGCTGAACTGATTTCACTATAACTAAATATCTTTGAAGTAACATGTTCCTATTCTACCAAATTTAAAAAAGAAAAAGTTTAAAAGTCGGCAGAATACTCTCTTGGTTTCAGAGGTTCCAAAGGGATTTAATTGGTCTAGCTGTACCTGATCCAGGGGTCCCTCTCTTAAATAGACATACCTTCCGTTGTCTAAAACCTAGCTCCTTACAAAGCAGGGTCTTTTTGGAGACAGGACTTGGTAAGCTCCAGATGAGTCGTTTGTACTGCAATTTTGAAAGAAAATGGGACTTAATACACAGAAATGCCTGAGGAAATACTCGTGCAGATCAAATTAGTATGCTGACTATGCCAGATTGGCAGGTACCAAAGTTCATCGTCAGTTGGTGAACATTATCAATCAAGTTTCCTTAAGAAAGCCTGCAGAGTAGGGGTGAGATTCTAAATTAGACTGCACAGGGCTCGCTATGATAAGGCTTTCAGGGCCACATGGCATCTGGCATGGAAAAGCAGACAGAGCTCAGTACTGCGGTCCTATCTCTGGAACCAATGAAGATTAACGTTATCAGATACTGTGTAGACACTGTATGGGCCTATCAGGATCCATGTGGATTTCACGGTTAATTGTAGAGTTGAAGTTAGCTAATTAGAAACATATCTCCTAATAGAATTCCGTCTCCCACATAATACCAAGATTCAAGTGGAAAAACAAAACAAACAAACAAAAGATATTTAAATGTCACACATTTAAACTCAAAGTCTCCTGAAACTATTTCTTTCATGGTGAAATTTATTCTCTGCACAAACAGCTCATGGAGAAATAATATACCAGGACATTCCTAGAAGGGTTGAGATGCCAAGGTCATTGTGGGCATCTTCACAGGCTCCTGGAGCTTGGTGAAGGCTGCTGATCACAGTGTAACAGAAGCATCTCTCCTCAAGGGAATTAAGGGTTTGGCTCCACAGGACAGTTTATCAGGGATTGGGGGAATTATATTTGGACTAGACTGTTGCCAACTGGGAACACACCTTAGCAGGAACACCATTCCTCCAATGCCTTTACACACCTCAAGGTAGAATGGGAGGATTCTTATGCCCCATCAATAATTCATCCTGATAGCTTTCTCAGAGCAGAATGTTTCAAATATTTACTTTAGAATCAATGTTAATATTAATAGAATAATAGAATTAATATGAAACCATATTCTAGCGGGGTTTCATGGAATTCACACCAACTAAAACAACCAGGGGAGCTGATAATCACATGTCATGGGGATGGTTATGGGACGGAAGACGAGAAGATGGATATTTACAGCAACTGTTCTCCTGCCATTGGCTCAGCTGTTGAGTCGTGCACTTACATTATTCATGTGATTGGGAAAGCTATTGAGTCATATTTTTATATCATTCATGGCACTAGCTAAGATGTTGAGTTACACTTTCATGTCACACTTGCCATTCTCTCCGTCACATCAGCTAGTCCTATATCATAGAACTTTTCATGCATGTTCAAACTAATAAAGAAACATCTTGCCAATATAAAAGTCTTCATTGGTTAGAAGACGTAAGGTCCACAGTATTAGTGGGCATTTCCAGTGTAGGAAAACCTGGTAAACACTGGAAGTCCAATATTCATTTTTTTAAAAAGTACTTGTTCTACTCCACTATGTTGTTTTGCCTTTCTCCCACATTTTAACTGCATTCTATTTATTTTCTCTCAAGGAAGGGGTAAAAACTTTATTTTCAGAGAACAAAACTGCATGATATTCTTTTCCTAAAATGAAACACATAAGGATTCTTCAGCCACTCATTCACTAGGTGAGCCACGTGCTGTCACTCTGAGGTGTCATCCTTTGTCTCTCCCTAGCTATCTCTCCAGTAAACAAAAGGCATGAACACAGACTGGTCCTCTAACGCAAAGCGCACAAGTAAAGAGGGCTACATTCAGAAGCCATTGCGAAGTGTTGGCTTCCTGCTGCTTTCATGATAACCATTGCTGAGACCAGTATACATATTGTAACTGTTGGAGATGAACATCAGAATAAGAAAAAACAATCATTCCCAGAGCCTTCCACCTCTAAAGTTAGATGAGATACCTTCTTAGAACCTCCATGGCAAGCTCACAAATGCATACTATTGCTACTTTATCCTACTCACATAACACCAATTTCTTCCTTAACATTTACCGTGTAACCTACAGATCTATAACCCTAGACAACGTGTATTGAATTTTCTAAAAAAATGTTGCAGAACACCTGCATTCCTTTATCTTTCCCACCCTCCTCCCAGCTTGTGTTCCTTAGTAAAAACACAAAGATAACTCACACGCTATTAAATTTATTCAATTTAAAGTATACAATTAAATATTCTTAGATTAGCCAGAGTGTTTGGCTCCCATCACAGTACAAGTTTTGAACTTTCTCTTCCCCTCACACAAAGAAATCCCTAGCCCATTATCAGCTGCTAGGCTATGGTAACTCCTGCAAACCGTTAATCTATATTTTCTATAAGGATTCATTCATTCTGGACTTTTCCTATAAATGGAATCATATAAAATGTGATAACTACTTTCACTTAGTGTAACAGTTTCAAGCTTTGCCTAATTTATGGCATGCCTTGATGCTTTCTCCCCATTTATTGCAAAGTAGTTTTCCATTGTGTAGGTGTGATACAGTTTATCCATTCATGATGATGGAATTTGGGACCATTCTCTATTAGAAGTGTGGGAAACATTGTTTGACAGAGTCACAGTGACCGTATCCTTGCAGGCAGATTGTAAAAGTGTGTCCTGGTGCAGGAGGAGGACCACTGGCCATTTTCCTACTTTCTAGATGGTGAAACAGGATAAAAAAAATGAGGTCTGGGCAACAAGCAGAATGTTCCCACTAGAAGTCAATAGAACCCTCAATGACAAGACCTAGCTTCTCTTTATTATGCACATGTGTAAACAATGGTACTGCTTGTAATAATGGAATGAACTGTTTTCTCCTAGGAGGGATTCACAGCACATTACAACCTTCCAAAATTCCATGGAGTCCTCTGAATTCTTTCTTTGGTGTCACAAAATAGTTAAGAAGTGATGGTGCTATGAACACCCATGAACATATTTTTGCCTGAGTATGTGTCTTCATATTTATCATATAACACAGGAGAGAAATTGTTAAGTCATAGTTGTAGTTGTATGCTTAATTTTGAGGAACAAACTCCTTTTTTTTCCTAAAGTGGATAACCCTTTTTACATTTCCACCAGCAATGCACCACATCCTTGACACCACCGGTTGTTATCTGTCTTTTTATTATTACAGCCAGCTGGGTATGTGACAACTTATTTTGGCTTTGACTAATATTTCCTTAGTAGTCAAGAATGTCATATGAACCCTTTACATTCTTTTGATTTGTTTATAAATTCAGTGGTGATTTTTAAATTCATCTTTGCCAAAGCATGGGCTTAGAGTCCAAACATTTTTTTTCTGTAGCAAGTCTGTGTACATATCATGACTTACGTGGGTTTTTTTCTGTTAATGGACTTTTTGTTTGCTTACCTTTTTATTTTTCAACTAGAAACCATGTTTTGAACATTCTTTACATGTCTTCTACTACTAGTACATTTTAAATGAGCCCTTTCATTTACTATCAACTAAATAAATGTCTAAGCAGCAAATACTATCCTTGTACAACATTCAAAAAGCAGAAGTATCTATCATAGTGTGCTGTATACTATTCTACCCAACTAGTATTGCCTATGCACGTGGGAGCTTATCATAAAATGCATGAAAACAGTTAAACACAAGGATCCAATACAGTTTCCTGAATAAAGAATAGCTATATTCATGTTTTTATAGAAGCATAAATACAGAAACTCACATATAAAATCTATGCAGCGATCCTGACAGCTTTGTACAAGGATATCTGTTTTTAAATTTTACATTTTATGGGTGAGTTCTCTGCATGCCAGGAGAGGGCATCAGATCCTACTATGGATGGTTGTGAGCCACCATGTGGGAGCTTAGAACTGAACTCAGGACCTCTGGAAGGGCGGCCTGTGACCTTAACCGCTGAGCCAAAGGATGTCTTTTAAAACAGCTTTTATTTTTTCCTAGTTTTACGTTTCAAAAATTAAGTATGGCATGGGTAACGACAAAAAAAAAAGTTTTTACTAGAGTTACACAGATGGGTTGAGGGAAGAAGTCCTAGAAGAAAGGGACTAAGTGTCTATAGGCTGAGGCTAAATTAATGACTTAAAAGGTGGTCATAGTGGAGTTGATCTGCTAATCTACACACTTCCTGGTGAGGACAGGAACAAAGTAGGAGTTCAAATCAAATGCTTAAAATTTCTCCACTGTAGCATTGGGACGGGTGTGTGTGTGTGTGTGTGTGTGTGTGTGTGTGTGTGTGTGTGTGTGTGTGCTATACATCCTCTGGTATGTTTTATATTTCCAAAATGTAGAGTTTTAGCACGAACTGAGTTCAGCCCTGGTCACAGGCAGAGAGGTCCATGATGTACAACTTTAGTTTTGGACCATGTTTCCTTAGAAGCCCATATATTTAAGGTTTCAGTTAACCAAACAGCATTGGCTAGTAATTACCCCACCAATGCCTCCTAATGGGAGACACACCAAACATTATATAACACAAAGAATAATAGACAAAGCATGTTTGATGTTTTCCAGAGGAAAAAGGAAAATGATGTCTACTCTCTACTACTGATGTGCTGGGTGCCTAATAAACCAATAAGTCATATGCCTACATGCTACAGCTTAGACACTATGTTTCATCTACTCATGAGGATAAGTCCCAGTCCATGTTGCATAAAAGAAGCCAAAGAAGGACATCTGTACATGCTTATGAATCAGTCACAAAACAATGCAGGTGTTGTGACTCATGTGGCTGTGAACATCTACAAAATATAAATATGGTAGGCAAGCATTTTAAACTATGGAGAAGAGCTATTTTGAAGAAGACATGGAAAAAAAGAAGATATACACAGGAAGCAAAGAAAAAGAAGAACTTTGATGTTTTCTTTAGTGATGACACCTCTGTTAAAAGTACCTCCAGGGCAGGGTATTGCTCAGTGGTAGAGTGATTGCCTGGCAAGTAGGAATTGCCCGGGTTCTTTAGTAAAAGTACTAAAAATACAGTATAACATAGCAGAGAAAGTAGACACACAAACGATGCCATTTAATACTTAGACAAAAAAAATCATCAGGGTTAGAAACAGGAATAAAAGTATTAGATTTTCATATTTTAAGCACTTGAAAAGACTGTAAAGGCATGATTAATCTATTGCAACTGAATGCTTATCTCCTCCGTCAATGTTCCTGCTGAAACTCTCACTTTCACTGGGTGTGTCCAATTCCAGCACTCAGAAGGCTGAGGCGATCTTGTCTTTTTCTGCTTCCCATGTAGATTAGATCCATGTCTGTCTCTCTTAGGGTACTCTTCGTTGTCTAGGTTCTCTGGGATTGTGAATTGTAGGCTGATTTTTCTTTGCTTTATGTCTAAAAGCCACTTATGAGTGAGGGCACATGATATTTGTCTTTCTGGGTGTGGGTTACCTCACTCAGTATGATGTTTTCTAGATCCATCCATTTGCCTGTAAATTTCAAGATGTCATTTTTTTTCTACTGTGTAGTATTCCATTAAATAAATGTACCACATTTTCCTTATCCATTTTTCTGTCAAGGGGCATTTAGGTTGCTTCCAGGTTCTGGCTATGACAAACAATGCTGCTATGATAATAGCTGAGCACTTGTCCTTTTGGTACAATTGAGCATCCTTTGGGTCTACACCCAAAAGTGGTATTGCTGGGTCTTGAGGTAGGATGTTTCCTAACTAATTTTGTGAAAAATCGTCATGCTGATATCCAAAGCAGCTGTACCAGTTTGCATTCCCACCAGCAATGGAGGAGTATCTCCTTTATCCCACAACCTTTCCAGCATAAGTTGTCATCAGTGTTTTTGGTCTTGGCCATTCTTACATGTGTAAGATGGAATTTCAGAGTTGCTTTGATTTGCATTTCTCTGATGGCTAAAGGTATCGAGCATTTCCGTATGTGTCTTTCAGCCATTTCAGATTCATCTGTTGAGAGTTCTCTGTTTAGGCCTGTACCCCAAACTTCTGAGTAAATTGGGAGCATGGGGGCCATGAGAGAGGGTAAAAGGAGAGGGAAGAGGAAGGGAGGGGAGCATAGAAAAATATATAGCTCAATAAAAACAATAAAAACTTTAAAAAATAAATTAAAAAAATAAAAATAATGAAAAGTTAAAAATAAAAAGAAGGCTGAGGCAGGAAAAACCTAAATTAGAAGCCAGCCTGAGACACATGCTGAGTTCCACGATGGCTTGGTCTACTGTGACATACTGTTTCTCCAAACTGAGAAAAGACAAAAAGAGATCCTGACCTTAGATATGGTCATGTAGAGAGACAGGGCTTTGAGAAATTGATTGGGTCAGGGGCTTCAGTTACGAAGAGTGGAGACTTAATGAAGTGAGAGGGTGAAGTGCCTTCTCCGGGGGATTGCACCGAGGACACAATCATTTTTCAACACTCATGGGATCTTCTTGTTCCTTGATCTTGGATTTCCAGCCTCCACACTGCTATACAACATAAATTTTTGTTGTTTTAACAGCTGGAAAATTGTATTTTATATCAGAGTAATCAACCAAGTCATTCATCACTGCCAATGTAATCTACAGAACTGCAAGAGCTCCAGTCGAAACTGAAATACAGCACAATGAGATCTGGTACATCACACTTGGTGACGTTCTGAAGCTCACACATACACTTCCCTGCAAGTCCAAGGTGCACACCCAACTGTTCACAAGTCTAAGGAGCTGCAGGACCCAAAGTCAAACCCAGTAATAAGTGCCAGCTGTAGTCAGCCAGGTCTACACACGAATCAGGAAAGGCAGCTCCTGATTGTGGGTACACTTCCAATTTCACTTCCCTCACTTAGAGCACAGGAAACAGCGAAGAAAATAACACCGGATCTCAGCTGTAGCACATTAGCATTTATCTGGCCTCAGAGCTGCCATCTCACAGGAAGACACGATTCCTATCTCTTCCATTCTTTTGTTCTTACATGTCTGCCCCTACCTTTCTGAAACAGCATTCCATTAGAGCCTATAGGACATAGACAGTTGTTCCTCAGATCGGATATAAGGGCCCACTAGAATACCAAAATACAAATGTTCAAATTCCTTATAGAAAATGATGCATAATTTGTATATAACCTTTGCAGATGCATATGTTAAGCATCTCCATATTTTTTTTAAAAAATCAGTGTCAGTGCCATGCCAATACTCCTTAGACTTAAGGATGATGACAAAGGGAAGATGTCTGTGCATGTTTGGAACAGATAGAATTTTCTGAGAATATATTTTCCCTGAAGTTGTCTAAATCTATAGGTGAGAAGCCCCCTGTTGTGGAGGTCCTCCTAATCTTCCCAGCTGCCCAGGACAGACATCCAAAAGAAATACATTGTCTTTTCAAACATGACTTAGCATGTTTGGTGTTGGGGAGAAGAGCCGTAAAAGGCAGATCTCAGAAAGGAAGGCAAAAAAGGGGAAGAAAAATCTAGAAACTGGAAAGGGCAAGAAAACAACAGAACCTTGACCAAGTTAATTTTAGGCAGAGAACACTGAATGCATACTTCTTAAGAGTGGCGGGAGGACGGGGTGGGGAGGTGGGGGCAGGAGGAGGACTGCTCAGCCATACATACGGTGCTGGTATTTAACCATAGCTTTAGGCTTAGAATCCAGGTGAATTTCACTGTTTTATGATATGTCTGTGCTGAGAGAAGAGGAACCCAGAGGCTAAAGGACCAGGCCCAGGCACAATGAGAACTGTGAGGGATGGATTCACCTACTGTCCTGTTCTTTCCTCTCTCTTAGGTGGGCAACGCAAAGGTGGGAGCTGTTCACCTTCCGTGGGTTAATGACACAAAGCAGCACAAATTATGATAAAAACTTCGGCATGACTACTAAAAGCCTCAGCATAGACACAAGCCTTTGGTATGGATGAATTAAATGGGAAGCCAGGTGTCAGGAACCGCAGCAAACACAAAAGGCTAATGGAAGCAGAGCAGATTTTCATGAGAAAAATAGACAAATGAGTTTGAAACAAGGCTATTATTTCTACATTAAAGAGACCATAACAATATTGCTCTTCATGACAGAGTCTGTCTTGTTCAAGATTTGTATTCAACTGATAACAATAAAATAAAATAAAATAAAAAATTCCATGAACAAAAGTGACAAAGTGGTCTCAGTTCAGAAAGGAAGGCCCTGTTCCTTGGAGTGTGTTTCATGGAAGGTTGAAGCAGGAGATTATTCATTTCTGCACTGGGTCCTGATGTTCAAGCAAATTTTAAACAACCCACACAAAAGATGGAAAGTGGCATGTAAAAAAAAAAAAAAAAAATGAGATGGGATGACTTTCAAGGACTATTCAGTGGGAGAGAGATGGCCTGTGTAGAACATACATGGGGTAGGAGAAAGGGAGAAAAGCCACAGGCAGGTGTCATTACCCAGGGATGTGACTGGGAGCACAAGTAGCCCTGCCCTTGCTCCGAGCCCGCTGAAAGATCCTAATGCGCCTGGTGAAATCCATGCTTCAGGAACATTCTTCTGACAGCAGCAATATTATTATTACTTATGATGTCCATAAAGCGTTCAAAGAAACAAGGGAGAAAAACAGTTTCATATTTACTCTGACAGTTTAAAAGGTTGCTGCCATTATGCATGGATTTTTGAAATGTTATTTGTTGATTGCAGTGAATAGGGTGGCCCTGTGGTAACAAACTACACAGGAAATGGAAAACTCAAGAGGGGGTAGCCAATTACTAGAACCTGAATCAAATGACAGTTTCATCTATACCCATGTACGAGCTCTCTCTCTCTCTCTCTCTACCATTTACCAACATCAACAGTTATAATTTCAAACAATTAATTGAGATCCTGAGCAAGGCTGCTTGAGGCTTGTTGAACACAAGTACAAAGTTACAGCATAACAGACGAAAGCGATCATTTGCCAGGCTGCAGATTCACAACCAAGTGCCTGTTTATTTGCGTGACAGAAACTCGTCTATCAGAAATTGCCCTACC
>PVIU01031719.1:0-14449 GCA_004026605.1 Ondatra zibethicus
CAAAATCATTCTATGTTTCTATGTCTTGGTGTAAATTTCTAGAAATCACGAGTGAAGTAACACCAACTGAAAGGCAGACATATACATTTTGGGGAGAAAACTTTTCTAATTGAGACAAAAATACATGATACACATACACAGGCATTGAGAGACAATGCAGCCCAAATTGTCCATCACGAGTTTGTTCTAATAAGCCTGCTAAAGGAGAAGCAGAAGCAATCCATTGTAAGATACAAGTGGTTAGAAGCAAGACCGGAAAGCCCAAGTAAGACTCTGACTCTGATGTCATCCACTGTGCGCCATCTCCTCTCCCTCTCTTCACACCGCAATCATACCAACTAATGGGAAAAAAACTGAGTACATGTTGTAGATAGATTATCAAGGCATGTAAAGGACAAGAAAAAAATGACATTGAGACACATTAGAAAGGGTCTTCTCACAAAGGTTCCTCTCCAGACACAGCCATGATTGAATAACTGACCTAACCACCCACTTGGTGTGGAAAGAGACGTCACTGAAGCTTATAGCATTGGAAAAAGTATGGGTCATGATGAGCTGAAAAGGTTGGGTGGCAGCTAAAAACCCAAGGCAGAGTATGTGAAAAGTGTCCTTTGGAGAGGAGGGATCTACAGGAGTTTTTAAGAGGTGTGACAGTCATATTGTATACATTTAAACAGCTATGTAATGTGTACATTGCATTCTCTAGGACTCTTCCTCTCTGATTTTAGTTAGGAAGGGTGATGGGGAACTTTGCTCATGACACTGGAAGATGGAAGAGAAGAAGCAGACATTTCGTCATCCTTTCCCCACTTATTCAATTAAACATCTCTCTAAGAGCTCCTGTAATGACAGCTTCAGATCATCACAACTACACGTTATCTAATTTAGGGTCACACAGAAAGGAAGATGTCTCCAGTGCAACTGACTGAATGATGCAGAAGCTGTTTAAAGAGACTAAGCCCTCTCTGAAGTTCAGAAACCTTAAGCAGCAGAGGACAGCAAGACTGTATAAATGTCTCCATATTCTGACACTTTTACACTTATTTCTGTCTGGTAATATGCCAATCCACTTCACCAACATAAAACATCTGGGCCTGCAGTTGACTTTCCTCGGTGTAATTGACTTGTAGGCACAATAAATACGTAAAGTTCTGGGGAGCAAGGCCCTGGCTTCAGTATACTGCCTTCAGCACCAAGGCCAGAGGCAGTGAAACTGCTTTTAGACTCATGCTCTTGGCCTCCCTTTGCTGACTGGCTGGCTAGGTTCCTTGGGTGCCAGCTCTGGAAACAGCCTTGCAAAGACTGCTCAGCCTGTCTTGCATTGTATAAGTGGAGGAATATGTTGAGGCATATTATACTAAGAATTTGTAGCAGTGGTCCTCAACCTTCCTAATGTTTCGACCCTTTAATACAGTTCTTTATGCTGACCCCCAACCCCATAAAATTATTTTGTTGATACTTCATAACTGTAATTTTGCTACCATTGTGAATCATAATAAAAATATCTGAAATGCAGGATATCTGATATGCAACCCCCAAAGGGTTCATGACTCTCAGATTGAGAACAGCTGATAGGGAGAAAGGAATATCGGCTTTACTTTTCTCCTTTGAAGGTTTGTTGCTATAAATCATTGGCTGAGGTATTCAAAAGAGAAGAGTCAAGCAAAGGCTGAGAGGCTATGAACTGAGAGGAGTTTCTGATCTTTTGTAAATCTTACAGAGAAATATTTTCTCCAAGTACAAGAAGAGGAGAGAGTCCTTGGTAAATGCCTCTTAGAGAACTGCCTTAAGAATAACTGCACTGAAAGCAGACCATATTTCAGGACGAATGGCAAATGTTTAGTTAGCTAGATTCCTGATTGCATTATTAATGTGATCTGCCCTAAGCCTCATGGCATGCAGAAGCAAAGAGAAATTTTACTGGAGGAAGCAAAGTAAAATTGTGTACACACACACACACACACACACACACACACACACACACACACAGAACAGGTATTTAAATTAAAACATTATAATGAAGAAATCCAAGAGGAAGAAAAAGCAACTAAAGAAAATGGTCTAGAATATGCTTTACTAGATAAAAACTTTCAATGGCTGATGATATATACAAATACTTAATGATTAGATAGAAAACAATGGCAGGAAATAAAATAAAAATTTGATACAATGATTGAGTGGGTTGTCACATTGCATGGAGTCAGCAAGGAGAAAAGATGAATGTTTATGCTCAGTTCACTTTCTTCTTTTTATATAATCCAGGTTCCCAACCAGGGGAACACAGTTGCTTGTGATAGGTGGGTCCTGTACAACAATTAACATATTCAAGAAAATCTTTCACAAACATGACAAGATATGCATATTCCAGGTGACTCTACATCTCATCAAGTTGATAATCGAGATTCTCCATCACAGATGGTCTTAGCAATAGATTAACAAAGGCTGCAGAAAGCTTAATGAGCCAAAGTACATTCAGAATGAAGTACAGAGCAGCAAAAAAAGAAAAAACCTAAAGACAAAATGAAGATAAAGACATGGTACATAAAAGATGTGCGAAGCGTAATTGAAATTCCAAAGGGAAAGCAGAAAGGGTATAATAGCATTTAATGTGCGTCTAGAAGATTTTTTTAATTTGCATAAATCAAAGACATATCTGTACTCCTGTGTTCATTGCATCAATAACTGTAACAGGAAAGATGCAGAAACAACCTAAATAACAAGAAACAAATGAATGGGTTTTCAAAGGGTGGTACAGTCCTATAGTGAAATGAGATTCATCCTGAAAAAAATTAAACAACCTTGTCATACACAATAGCATGTGTGAATCTGAGGGACACTCCCCTTACTGAAATAAACAAGTTATATTAGCAGAAATATTCCATGATTTCATCTATATAAAAGTATTTAAAGTTAAGAGGCAAATAGAGGCAGAAAGACGCTATACAAGTTACCCAAATTACAGTGATACAGTAGTTACACAGTTTTGCAAGGTGTCTGCAAAGCTTATGAAGTCTTGAGAACCATCATGTTCTAAGTTAAGCACTATGCTGTGTAGTTAAAGTTTTGTTAAGAGAATAGATCTATGTCACATGTTCTCTCCACAACTCTATCATCTGTCTATCTTTCTACAGATTCAAGAAAGAAAATAAATCTCAAGCAAGAATACAATAAAAACTTAAAATTGATCTATCTAAGAGGACTGTATTAAAACCATACCAAAGAAAAACTTTTGACAAGATGCCTCATCTTCAATAGGCAGCTATAAGACTGAAGATAATTCTCCCATTATAAACAAACGAAAACACAAAACAGGAAAATGAATGAAATCTTTTAAATACTGAATGTGAGCACCTGTCAGATTAAGATGTTAGGTGTAGTAGAAATAATTCCCCCAAAATAAATGCAAAATGGAGCCTTAAAAAAAAAGCTGGAAATAAAACAGAAACACGGGTATGGGAACCATCAGCTCCTGGTGAAGATGCATCAAGGTCTAGATGAACGTGACCATACTAAACAAGTAGAATATTATCTGTGGGCCTGAAATAGGGAATCCAGATAGGACTTACAAGTGACAGCTCAAAGTAAGTTGCCATCATTACAATTACATGGAATAAGTTTTAAAGCAAGGAGCATTACTAGAAATCAAGAGAAAAATATTCACATTTCCGAAGCAGAAACGGTCAACTCACTACAAAGGTATTAAGGTTATGGAATGTTTTCTACCTAATAGCATAGCCCCAGAATATGTAAGGCAAATATGGATGTAATTAAAATATAAATATGAAAACCCACAATCATATTGGAAGGTGCAATTTTCATCAAACTTGTCTCAGTGATTTTGAGAATAAAGCATCATTTAGAGCAATGATCTGAGCTACTCGGGCTAAATGACTTTCTAGAACACCAGAAATACAGACTTTGCACTGCTTCAAACATGCAAACAGTATTTACCAATCTTGTTCAGAGACAAAAGTGCACCTCTGCCATGTCTCAGTTCCCTTCAAGAGTAAAACAATCCTGCAGGAAGATATTGAAACAGGAAGTAAACAATTCAAAATACATTCAGGAAGTCCCTGAAATTAACCAGATTCACTATGCCCCACCATGCCAGAGTAAGCCATAAAGGCTGAGCATCTCCTTTAGAAGAGGAAGCAAAGATGCAAAGAAGACTCTAAGATCAGATCAGCTGCCTAGAAGAAGCTGAAACCAGTTGAGCTGCTTAGGAGACATATAGACCAACTGACGCACCTGGAAAGGACACCCTCCAACATGCTGAGCCACGTGCAGGCTGTGCAGTGAGCTCCAGGTTCCCAGCTTTGTGAGCTGTCACCTATGCTGGGGTGGGCTTTGGGAGGTGGTTCTCATTTCTGCTCCTCTAGTAGTCCCTCTCTTAGGACTGGAGGGGAAGGGGGGGAGAGAGTAGGGGAGCAGGAGGGTAAGGGGAGGAGGGGAGGAAGTGGAAATTTTGAATGGTATTATTTATAAGGCAATAAAAAAAATAAATAAATAAATAAAAGAATTAACTGATGGGAGAATGCCATACCCCACAGTGGGTGGCATCTTGCCGTGGTGGCCCAGATGTAAAGAGAGTGAAGAAAACTTCAATGTTGCTTGCCTGCCTACTTTCATTTCCTGATGGTGAGTGATGTAGCCTGTCTCCTTTGCCTCTGCTGCCGCTCTTCCCCAGCATCAGAACCCAGGTCTTCGCCTTCCCCTGTGGACTGAAGACCATGGCACTCAAAGAATCTTCCAGAACTTTAGTACCAGAATTAAGACAACTAAAACATCCTGCATCACGGACTGAGCACCTGACTGCTTCTCAGACCCTCCGGCGTGTGGCACCCAGGCACTACTGGTTGTGAGTCATTCTAGACAATTACCTTGTATAATACATGCATTCTATGTGTCTGTTCCTCTAGCGACCCCTGCTAATACAATCTTCAAAATCACTCTGGACTTCTACTCTTAACAAGTGGAATGTAGAACAGAATAGTAAAGGAAAGATTAAAAATTTTAAGTTGTAACTGTGGAGACTGTCTTCATGGCATTAGGATTAGGGAAAGATTACTTTTAAATGGCATAAAACCCACTAAGTATGAAGGAAGATTGATAAATCATAGTTAGTGGAAATTGGGACTTAAAAATAGCCATAAATTGAGTGAAAAATAAGCCAGAGTGGAAAGTGTATTTGTACTACCTATCACTTAGAAGGGTTCATGATAGAGCTTTGTGCAGATATAAAGAATTACTGTGTGAGGGCTGGAGAGATGGCTCAGCGGTTAAGAGCACTGGCTGCTCTTTCAGAGGTCCTGAGTTCAATTCCCAGCAACCACATGGTGGCTCACAGCCATCTATAATGAGATCTGGTGCCCTCTTCTGGCCTGCAGGCATACATGGAAGGAATGTTGTATACATAATAAATAAATAAATCTTAAAAAAAAGAATTACTGTGTGAAAGGAATGTCTACAGTTCAAATGGGGAAGCGTGGAAGGAAAACATGAACCCCAAAACAAATGCCAGGAAGTAACTTAAACTACAGATTTTTTTAAAATGGGGAAAAAAACCCGCAAAACAACTGATCAAATCCATTGGTCACCTGGCAAAACACAAATTAAAACCACAGGGAGATAATATGCCAAAACATCATAGTGCCTAAAACAAAAATTGTTGAGTGTCTTAGTTGGGAGGATCATTGCTGTGATGAAACACCATGACTGAAAGTAACTTGGGGAGGAAAGGATTTATTTCACACACACTTCCAGTCCATCACTGAGGAATGTCATGGCAGGAACTCAAACAGCAAGGCAACCTGGAGGCAGGAGCTGATGCAGAGGCCAAGCAAGGGTGCTGTTTACTGGCCTACTCCCTATAACTTGCTCAGCCTGCTTTTTTACAGAACCCAGACCACCAGCCTAGGGGTGGTATCACCCACAATGGGCTGGGACCTCCCACATTGAGAGTATCTCAGAGCTTTGAGCAAATAAATCTCTGAAAAACTACTGCTGAGAATTTAAATGGATATTGAGAATGTCTGCTAAAGTTAAGTGCATAAGACTCAGTGATTTTGCTTCTAGTTATTATTTGTCTTAAATAATTATATCCAAAGTATACATGTGAGGTGTTATGAACCAAAGACATATATTGTTGTTGTTGCTATTATTACTTCATTGTGAGTCCTCCAACATGCCCACCTTTTCACACTTGTGCCTGAGGTCACACAGGACAATTAGCAGACACATCTCATGAACAATGGCAAGATTCCCCACAGGCTAGGGACAAGTAGATATGCATTTTCTCTCTCCCTTTCTTGAAATGACCCTCTCCATTACAGTTTTTTTCTCATGTAAATACATTTTTTTTTCCAAATGCAAGGTAGTTAGGGAGCCACCTCAGCCTCTCAGTGAACAGAGCAACAAAGTCCAGGATGAGGCTTGACCGTGCTGTCTCTCCCCACAGCTCTAGGGAAAGAAGTAAAGGGTTTGGGATATATGTAGGCAGACATTTTTCCACCATCAGCCCCATATAATGACATTGAGACTTATTATTAATTGTGAAATGTCGGCTTATAGCTTAGGCTAGTTCCTAACTAGCTCTTATAATTTAAATTAACCTGCTTTTATTAATCTATATTCTTTTATATATGGCTTTTTACCTCTTTTAATTATGGATGTCCAACTCCCTCCATGTCTCATTGTCATCTGTTCTGCGCCTTGATTATCTTGCCTATTTCCTCTCTCTGCCTGGAAGTCCCACCTATACCTCTTGCCTAGCTATTGGCTGTTCAGCTTTTCATTGCACCAATCACAGCAATATACGTTCATACAGTTTACAAATATCCCACAACAAATTTTATATGAGTGTGTATGTGTAGATATGTAGATATATAAATATATGTATAAGTACGCATGTATGTATGTGTGTGTGTGCCCTTAAATGTCTGCAGATTTAATCTTAATGGTATATGAAAATAATTCTAAAACATATAAAGGTATTTCTCTAAAGTTCATTTGCTTCCCTGGTTCATGTTATTATTTGCTTATGTTTTAATTATATGCATGTGTGTTTGTGAGGTTATGTGTACTTGAGAGCAGGTACCAACAAAAGCCAGAAAAGAGCATCAGATACCTGGAGCAAGAGCTACAGACAATTGTGAGTTGCTTGGCATAGGTTCTAGAAAACAAATTTTGTAAGAACAGAAGGTGTTCCTAATTGCTGAACCCTAGCTCCAGCCCCCTGTGGATAGGACTTTTGACATAAAAAACAAAAAATGTGAAATTTGAGTAACATTCTGTTTTTCCCAGATTATATGTCCAATAAAAATGCATGCACATGCATACTATGGACATATTCAAGGATTCTCAGAGCAGCATGTTCATAAAAGCCCCAGACTTAAACAAACCTAATGTCCGAGCAGCAGAATGGAAAAATCATCTATTACAGTGTGCTCACACAAGAGAATCCAATATAGACATAAAAATGGGAGACTTTCTATTACATACCACAACATAGATAATCCTCACACACAGCTGTAAGCAAAAGAAGCCAGACAGAAAAGGATGCATACTATCTTACTCAATTGAAATAAAACCCAAAAGTAAGTGATGTGAACTAGCCTGCTTCTCAGTTGGCTGAGGTGACAGGATGACTTTGGCCATAAGGTCAAGACCATTAGTAACACGAAAGGCCATAGGTCAAACCCGAAATAAAAATAAGGACTAATTTGTGACTTTACAAGTTGAGATTATGGTCACAAAGGCAGTAAAATGGGGACAAGACGGAGACCGAGATGAAAAAGTCGGAACCTCGGATT
This sequence comes from Ondatra zibethicus, assembly GCA_004026605.1. Classification (NCBI taxonomy): domain Eukaryota; kingdom Metazoa; phylum Chordata; class Mammalia; order Rodentia; family Cricetidae; genus Ondatra; species Ondatra zibethicus. The sequence continues at coordinate 7,812 of PVIU01031719.1, forward strand.
CCGATTTGTTTTGGTCTGTCACTGATCACATAGATGTGTTCATACTGTAAAAACTCATCAAGTACTTCAACGTAATCTCTAAACTTATGTGTATCTAATCATTTTACTTGGGATGAAAGGTGGAGAAAGTTCTCATTAGGGCTCAGCAGTGCTCAGAGAATCCAGTTAAGCAACGCTCCCTAGCTCTGCAATTCTAGGATCCAAAGCAGAGGCCTCAGAGGCCAAGCCTTTCTCTCTTTGTCTCTCCCTGTGCCCCACTGTTATCAATTTCTCCTCTCTTTCCTCTCAGGATGGCTTATGGGAGTAACATCCATGAAGGGGTAAGAACATATGATGGTGTGGCTAATACAGTTAGATCTCTGATGGCATACGTTATGGCCATCATAGAGCATTTGAGGTTCTGCCTCACAGTGTTTCCTACAATGTTGACTGAAGTTTTCAGTCCTGGCCAGTCCTGAAGCTGTTAAGTCCCAAAGAAATCACTCAGAGGTCTACATTAGTTATAACCTGATTGGCCTAGTAGCTCAGACTTCTTATTAACTTATATTAGCCCATTATTCTTGTCTATGTTAGTCATGTGGCTCATTACCTTGTTTAGCAAGTCAGTCACATTTTGCTTTTTTTTTGTGGCTGGGTCACGACTACAGATTGCAGAATCCCCTTTTTGAATTCTCCTGTTTTTATTGTCCTGCCTCTACTTCCTGCATGGTTTCCCCACCTATACTTCCTGCCGGGCTATCAGCCAATTAGCATTTTATTAAAAAAGTACAAGAAAAAAATGTTTACAGGGTAAAACCATTGTCCCACAGCAATTTCCAAAGAATTCTGAATCTAATACCCTTTGTTTAGCTTTTTTCCTGGCCATTATCCATAACAACTTGTAAAAAACATTCTAAACAAAGAAAAATATCCAGAGTCCATATTTTGGGATTGTGGTCATAGTGTTTTAGGATACTTCCTGCTGAAATGGGGTGCTGATAATCTTATAAGGACCTAAAGAAAATTTAGAATTATAATCAAGTCATGATTGGAGTATCCTGTGATGCTTGATCAATTCAGCCAGCAGTCTTGAGGCTGTTCTGGATATAGAACTCAGACATCTGGGCCATCTGCTTCTATTGGAATATTTTCAAGGGGTCTTCCTTGATCAAACCTGATTTTTCTTAACCTGGAATGAATCCACAGCCTCTCATTTCCTGTGGAAACAAAAGCAAAACCTCTTCTCCAAAGTAACATACCTTTTGACTTCAATTTTGAAGTGAAGGTATTTTCACTTATGTTTTATTAATCCAGCAGCATTTATATTCAAATGTCTTTTAACAGCTGTGGCTCCTTCCTCAGCTGTCGAGCAATTCAAAGACAACATAATAATATACAGTATCCAAACTCTCTGTGTTTTTTATCTTTACGTGGCTTTATTTTAACCTTTATTTTTTTTTAATTTTTGGCTTTTTGAGACAGGGTTTTTCTGTGTATCTTTGGCTGTCCTGGAACTCCTTTTGTAGATCAGGCTGTCCTTGAACTCACAGAGATCTGTCTGCCTCTGCCTCCCAAATGTTGGGATTAAAGGTGTGTGCCACCACACCTTGAACTCACAGAGATCCATCTGCCTTCTCCCAAGCTTACATATATTTTAAACACCTTTTAAACTGTTTACAGGTTTTTTTTATATGAATCTGTCTTTACTGTATATCTCTCTTCTTTTGATCACATGAGTCTTTAATTTGCTAAGCAATATGGCTAGGATTAAAGCCGTGGCTTTGACGGCTGGATCCAGCCCATTCCTTAGCTTTTTGAGATTTTAGCCTCATGGTGGAGGTACTGGCCAAAGCTATGTTTATTGCCACAACTCTATGGCATTTTAAGATCCCTGCCACCACCAAAAAGCATGTGGACAGCTACTTATAAACACCATTTAAATGTTTGGTGGTGGGGTATCTTAAAAGAGCTGCAAGGTTTTGCAGCTAAAGCAGAGTCAGGAAGCCTCTCTTAAATGAGAGCACTTGCCTCTAGCAAGCAGAGCCCACCAGAGAAAATGCTGCTATCAATAAGCTGTGTTTAACTCTGTTCTTTTCTGTCTAGAACTACTTCCCAAGCTTTCTCAGGCTTTATGTGGATGCAGTTGACCCACATTGGGTGCCATTCAATTGACTGAGATTTTCTGTCTTGCCTGGTCTTGCAGCTGTTAAGTCCCAAAGAAATACACACAGAGGTCTACATTAGTTATAAACTGATTGGCCTAGTAGCTCAGAATTCTTATTACCTCTTATAACTTATATTAGCCCATTATTCTTGTCTATGTTAGCCACGTGGCTCAGTACTTTACTACAATAATTAGCAGGAAGCTGGCACCCATAGCCTATAGGTAGAGACATACAGACATTAGTTATAATCAAAAGTTCCCCCATTCTGAGCCCTCCAGATGTCTCAGTCAGTAAAGACACTTGCCTCCAAGGCTGACAACGTGAGTTTGATTCCTCAGACCTAGATGGAAGTAGAGAACTGACTCCTAAAAGCTGTCCTCTGAGCTCCACTTAGGTAAAACTTACTTTTGTATACCTACATATGATAGTAAAATGAATATAAGTGTAATGAAGTCTTTTAAGTTAACCATTCTATATCTCTTGTTATATATTTTAAAGGTTCACATTGTTTAAATAAAAGAGGAAACTTTCATTCCACAGTAAAGATACACTAATTATATGTTTAAACCTTAGCTCTTCCATAATGAAACCATGCTGACCATTGAAAGAACAACACACCTCAATCTGACAGCTTTCTGCTCCAAAGGGGGCCTTCAGGTGATAGCAAGGAAATCAAGAGCTTTCTCTAATGTTCCAAAGCAATTTTCTAATGCCAGAATCGTTCTTTCGCACACCTGCAAAAGATTCAGAAGCCCATGGGGAAGTAAACATTTATTTCAAAAATAAACTTTAAAGTTTGGAAATAAAAGCAGGCAAGTTGTTTTCTTGTGTTAGGAAACGTGGCTCAGTGCTACCAGAGGTGCTGTAATTAGACTTTCAAAGAGCGGCAATAACAGGTGACAATGTACTCAGAGACATTCAAGCAAGTACACAGCTGAACAAGGGCACTTTACATCCATTACACACAGATAAACACAGAGGACAAGGAGGCAGGGGGCAAGAGTTCTCATTCCACCCTTACCACTGACTATATGGATTTCCTTCTCTGCATAATGAGAGTGAGAACTAACTGCTGCTCCATCATGAGAAGCAAGTGACCAAAGGAAATAATTCTTCCAATGGAACTAACTGAGAAATTACCACTTGTAGGGGCTGGAGCGACAGCTCAGCTGGTAGAGTACTTGTTTACCATGCATACATGAGGCCATAGGTTCCATCCCAGCACTGTAGGGGATGGAACAGATATGGTGATTCGGGCCTGTGATTCCAGCACACAGGACCTAGAGACAGAAGGATAAGTATTCAAGGCTTTCCTCAGCTGCATAGCAAGTTCAAATTCACCTTAGGATATTTGCACTTCTGTCTCAAAAAAAAAGGGAAAAAAAACAAATAGCAGGGGCTAGAAAAGCTTCTTAGCAGTTAAGAGCACCTGTGACTCTTACGGGGGACCTGTATTTTCTTCCTAGCACCACACAGTAACTTACAACTGTCCAAATTCCAGTCCCAAGAAAACTAGAGCCTCTTCTGGCATCATCAGGCACCAGGCAGACATGTGGTAAATGTGCATGCATACAAGCAAACACCCATACACATAAAATAAAAATAAATGACTTTTTTAAAAGAGAAAAACATCATGGTAATTATTATTAAAATCAGATGGAGCCTTTGTTTTCTTTCTTCTCCTTATCAGATTCTTTTCTTTATTTTATTTTTTTCTCCATTGTCTGGCTTTTCTATTTTTCTGACTGTCCACTATATATACATTAACTGACAATATTTTCATTTCTCTCTAAAACTTCAGCTAAGCTACTTTTTCTTGTTTGTGACCCAAAATTGATTTCATTTCATTGAGTCATTGATTCATATAAGAAAAATAAGAAAGTTTTCTTTCTGTAGTCTAAAAGGATCATCCTGAGTTTATTGGAATAACAGAGTCAATTTGTTAGTGAACAATATTTCAGGGTCACAAGCAACCAACCTACTAGTGATTTTCCTTTCAGGGACATTGAACCTACACCACCCCATTTCTTTCAGCTGCCCTATGTTCTACCCTTGGGTGAGTACGTATCTAGAATGGCTTCCCTCTCTCTCCACTCTCTGAATGTTAAATGAGAGCCTAGGATCTCTGATCAATGTTAATCAATCAATAAGGACTTTCTTAGCATTTAATATGCATGGCTTGTGTTACATCTTTGGAAAACTGTAGTTAAGAGAGCTGGATTTTATTTTAAATATCCTGGGATATTTTCACACCAGTAGAAACATTATACATAATGTATATAATATATAATAGTATATTATATTATATAGAGTAGAAAGGCTGAAAAATCTAATTAAAATATCCATGAGCTCAATGTTTTACTTATTCTCCTATCTAACCGAAACTACCTCTCAATCAGAACGTCTTCTTTCCTTCATCCTCTCTATCCAGTCTTCCAGTAAATAGACAGAAGCCTTTGCTGGGTGCTCTTAGCCCTTCTGGCAAGAATACTAAAAATATCTTCACCTCAAAGATTTTTATCTACAAGGGAAGAAAGACAAGTAAATAAACAATTATTCTGCAATATAATGAAGTAAGTACCATGACAACGGGGGGAGGTGCTAACAACAGCAAGAATGCCAGCCTCTGAACAGAGCAGAAGAGAAGCAGCAAGGCAGGAGAGCTGTTTCGTCTCTGGCTGTGCTCTCCCTCTGTCCACATTTTAAAGGCCGGCATTCTTCAGAGTTCTCCGCAATGCCCTCCACATTACTTGCCCTTCCGGGTCTTTTATTTGGCTCCTCAATTTATACCTAGCTCTTAAAGAGTTTCCACTACCACGTAGGACTAACCCAGAATACTAACTCAAACAGATGCCACAGTAAAAGATAAACCTTTATTAAATCCTAATGAGTAAACTGTGAATTTAGATGGAACATATGCTCAGAGCACAGAGTATATCCCCAGTTTACGTAAAGCACCCATTCAAATAAGTTAATGCAATATCTTAGCTGGCAAAGACAAATATACCTACATAAACCGAGACAATTACAAGTGAGAAAAAAAATTCTCCTTTCCTTTTTTTTTTTTTTTTTTTTTTGGTTCGAGACAGGGTTTCTCTGTGTAACAGCCCTAGCTATCCTGAAACTAGCCCAACTAGCTCTGTAAACCAACCAGACTGGCTTCGAATTCACAGGGATCTGCCTGACTCTGCCTCCACCTCCCAAGTGCTGGGATTAAAGGCATGCACTGCCCCGCCCAGCCTGGCACTCCAATCTTTATTAGTATCGTTGACTCATTAAATATTTGTTCTACCACACTGTATTTGCTCATGTTCCTTGAATCACAAATTCTTAGAAAAGAGTCACTAAACCTCTGTTGAATTATGCTATTAGCCATCAGTGGCTACCTGAGAACCAAGTCTGTGTCAACTATCACCAGGTTTACCCAAAACAGATGCTCTCCCCATGAACTGCATTGCCCCAAACATGCATCATTCTCGACAGCACTATGAAACAGTCACAGAATTGCCTCTAAAACAAATTAGTATTACTGAAACTTGATAAAGATAATAGAATATAGTTCATTCATGTGGTGTGTGTGTGTGGAGACAGATTAGTTTTGTGTTGTTCAAGACATCAGAAGTTTGTGTTCAGTTGGATGGACTTTGTATATCAATAACAGAAAAGTTGATCAGTATTCAATAATCACAGGTAAATACATTTAAAAGATTGGCTTCAAATCTTATGTGTGTGAGTGTTTTGCCTGCATGTATGCATACTCATCACGTCTGCCTTTTGCCCAAGGAGTTCAGAAGAAGGCACTGGATGCCCTGAAGTTGATGTTACATATGGTTCTGAGCTACCATGTGGGTCCTGAGAACTGAACTCTTGTCCCTACAAGTGCCAGGGCTCTGAATCACTGGGTCATCTCTCCATCCTCACAAACAGATGTTAAACATTCAACCAAGACAGTCAAACTGTGATATATCTAACACATGATAGACACGCTGTCACTGTACAAAGGAAAAGAAGAGCCTTGTAAGAGATGTACAAAATGTGGCTTAATCTACGTCTCTAGGACCCAAGTCAGAACCTACAGCACAACAAGCCGTACTGCAGAGGCTTCTCTGAACAGACTTGATGCTCAGAGGTCATCAAATGCAGAAACCCCTTTGGACCACTGTCTAAGGCATGTAAAGACAGATTAAAACCCACAGCAATAGCTAAGCTACTCACTTAAATTTTCTCAAAATACACAAATCTTTTGGCTCACCTACATGAAAGCCCAAAGTAATCTGTTTTCAGGGTAAGTCTTTTTTTGAAAGTTTAAAAATATGAACTAGCAGTACTCTGGGAGAGATGGTCCAACAGTTAAAAGCACTGGCTGTTCTACTAGAGAACCTGGGTTTAATTCCCAGCACCCACACGGCAGGTCATAAATGTCTATTAACTCCATTTCCAGGCAATGGAACAACACCCTCATAAGGACATACATGCAGGCAAAACTCTAATGCG
>PVIU01031720.1:0-14442 GCA_004026605.1 Ondatra zibethicus
CCCTCTCCTCTCCTCTCCCTCTCTCCCCCTCTCCTCCCCTCCCCTCTCCTCTCCTCTCCTCTCTCTCTCTCTCCCCCTCTCCTCTCATTAGTAGTAAGGTAATAACTGACCTTGTGTGCTCATGCAGCACGTGTTCTTGGTTCTCCAGGATAGATCACCAGAAGTAAACGTTTTGATCAAAACCCTTGGATGATGGTACAAATTTACCCCCCAGTATTGATGCCAAGAAGTGTCTTCTTCCTCCTTTGGTAGCATAGGGTTGGCTGTTTCAACAGATTATAACTAGAGCTGCATTCCTGTAGTGTTCACTTAGCTAGCTAATGAGTTTAGTTTTCTTCTCTCTCAATGTTTTTATAAGGTTTCCCATTTTTCAAGACTTGTTGCATATACAGATACATACATCTATATGAAGTATATATGAAAAAACAGAGAGGTAGAGTATGAATGTTAAAATTATTAGTGTGTGTGTGTATGAGGGGGGAGGGAGGGAGGGAGGGAGGGAGGGAGGAAAGGAGGGAGACAATGAACATACGTGCATGAGCGAGCATGTGTGATGCACAGAGAACAGGTTGGGGAGTTGGTAGTTGGGATAGGATTTCTCTTGTTTCTCCTGCACTCATATTACAGACTAGCTGGTCTGCATGCTTAGGGGAAAGTTTCTTGTCTCCACTTCCCATCGCACCATAGAAATGCTGGATACAGATGCAAATCACTACATCTGGCTTTTTTAAAATATGAGTTCCACAGATTGTCAGGCTTGTGCTGCATTCACGTTCACCCTAGGAGCCACTTCTCCATTCGGGACAAAAGCTTTTATGAAACACTTCAGCACCCACGGGAGTGTTTGACAGACTAGTTGTGTGGATGCCTTCAACAGCATTCAATTCTGCAACTGGTACTGACATGGATCTTGGAGAAGCTACTGTTTGCACGCTGCTAATGCTGTGCTTAGGATCATGAGAAGTGTGCGCATCTCTGCTGAAACCCATTTGATGATCTTCCTTTAAAAGCGAGTGGAGCCAAGACTGCAGAGGTGGCTCACTCAGGAAGAAAGAGTGCCGCTGCCCGAGCGAGCAGGAGGGCCGGAGTGCAATACTTTGACACAGAGTTCTGGGGGCAGAGACGGGAGGATCACTGGGGCTCGCTGACTGCCAGCCTAGCTCTCAATACTGTGAGAGACCCTGTCTCAGGAGAATAAGGTGGAGAATATAGAGCCGGGTATTGTATGTCTTCCTCCAGTGTCTATACGTGTGCACTTAGCATACACAACTATACATGCACACCACACACACATACACGCACATATATATACTGCATATCTGTGTGTGTGCGTGCATGCTGGAATTTATTTTTAATTAAAATTACTCTTGTAATAATGGGACAAACTTTTGAAATGAACTTCAGAGCTTGAAAAGAACTTAGTTTTAAAACTGGAGGTCAGGGTTGGTGTTAACAGATTATCTGCCAACAGATTGTTGTTTTCCTTCTTCTTTTTGCAAATCCATGAGATTAGTGAACTCAGATAATTGTTTCAAGTTCTGTTTCTTTCCTATCATTACTGCATGTACTATGGCATTAGATTAAGAACACTCATACACACAAGACACACACACATGCACACACAGAGACAGACACACACACAAACACATGCACACAAAAAGACAGACACACATATACACATGAACACACATACACACACTGAGACAGACACATACGCAGAGAGAGACAGCAGACAGACAGACAGACAGACACACACACACACACACACACACACAGCCCTCTGGCTATGCATCCCTGCCTTTCTTTCTCAGAATTTTTGAAATAAGAAAAATCAAATAGATTTGATTCCTTAGATTTGAAGGTTCCTTGGCAAAGACATTGCTTTTGGTTTCAGCCTTCTTGAGGATTGAGACTGGTGAGAAAGCTCCCTGCTCTTCTTACAGAACTGTATGGAGAAGCATCAGAAAAGGGACAGGAGATTCTACCCATGCAAAACCTAACTGTGGCACGCTCAGAACTCACCCAGAGACCTGTGCATAGAGCCAGGATGAAACAACAGAATTAGAAGAGTGCCCTGGTTGGCATCCTTTCACAGATCAGATGCAGAGTATTGGACAAAGAAGAAAAAGATTTTCATTTTCCTGATTGCCCTCCCTTTCAGTCGCGGACTGAGAATTTTTTTTAAAAACAGATTGCATTCAAAGTTGATAGTTGCATTACTTGGTTTTCTGTTTCTGTGAAGGGCCACTTGGCCCCAGTTCTTCTAGTCACTCAGGCAGAGGGCACATGATAAGCTATCTGCTCACATCCATGGTTGCCAGGAAACAGAGAAAATAGATGCTAGGAGGAGCTACAGCCTTCAAAGACACCGCCCAGGGAGGAACCTCAGCCTTCAAAGACAGTGCCCAGGGAGGAAATACAGCCTTCAAAGACAGTGCCCATGGGGAAGTTACAGCCTTCAAAGACAGTGCCCAGGGAGGAGCTACAGCCTTCAAAGACAGTGCCCAGGGAGGAAATACAGCCTTCAAAGACAATGTCCCCAGTGACCTACTTCTGTCCAACAAGCTCCACCATGGGAAAACTCATTTAGGCATCAATTCATCTGTCAATTTATCTGTGATTGAGCTTTGAGCCTGATCCAATAGCTAAGATACTGTTTTGTTTCTTTGTTCTTTGGGACAGGGTCTCACTATGTAACCCAGGCAGTTGGCTGACCTGGAACTCACTACATAGATCAAGCTGGCTTTGAACTCAGAGATCCAGAGTGCTCAGAGGATGCACGTCTACATGGAGCAATCCTAAACAGTAGGCCAGCTGAGGAGCAGTCTCCCACACCCCAGTCTTCTTTGGTCACAGCCTAAAGCCTTGTCCTTATTTTGTCTCATACCTTATTACTGTCTGTTATTGGCTGCATAGGGGAGCCCATTGGTCCTAAAGCCTACTTAGATATATTGAGACATGATGTCATTTTTCTCGAGCGTATGTGTGATCTGTAACCCCTATGACTTGTGATCTGCAAAACACCGATAAAAGAGATCACAAGAGACATCTGCTTTTGACTTCTCTCCCCCAGAGCTGTGGCTGCTTCGTCCTCTCTGTACTCAGTCAACTGCATGCAAAATGGCTGCACTGAGCATGCATAGAGCTGTTGCTTCTCATCATTGGCCTCTTAACGATGAGCTGCAAGAGCCACTGGCATAGCATTTGCATTGAATTAAGCTTTATAAGTGATGTGCAGGTGACCTAAAGGAATGACGAAGATACACATAGATTGTATGCAGATCCAATTCCATTTACATAAGAGGTGTGAACGTGGGCGGAGTTTGATAACTAACCAAGAGGAAGAGGGTTCTGGAACCAGCTGCCTGTGGCTACCAGAGAGGGCTGTCTGTTGGACGACAGGCCTTGTGGGATTAATCTCATGCTGGACCAGATACTCTGAGAAATGCCTGGAAGTTAGCCACAGATGACTCTGAAATGATTGATAGCTGACATTAGAGAGTCATTTCATCCTTGTTTGTATAATGGTGAGAAAAAAAAAGCAGAGAGTCATTTCATATATGCAAGCAAGAGGAAACTGTCATCAGACAGACAGTATTGTACCTGTTTTAACCCAGAGAGAGTTCAAAATCAGATTTAACAAGCATAAAAATCACAGGAGTTCTGTGAGGTTATGAAGATAACACTTAGAAGAGCTGTAACCCCTTCCCATTTCCTGTATGTTCCAGAAGATTGCCGTTGTGTGTTGTTGTTGTTTTGTGTGTGTGTGTGTGTGTGGTGGGGGAGTGTCCTAAGACAAACCCTGAGAAATACCTACAAGCCAGTGAGCCAGGATATGAAGGAATTTTGCCACGGCTCTGTCTTAAGAGCAGGAGCCAGGGAGCTTTTACTGAAGTAAAAGAGCAAACTATAAACATTTTCCTTACACAACTGCAAGGCTTTAGTGTCATCTTACTCCCATCTCTGGGGAAAGGGCCCACTTACAACACTATAAATGAGTGAACATGGCGAGTATTTATAAGAACAGATGGCAGGCAGTGTCTGGTTCATGGCCTGTAGCTGCCAGTGGGGCTCTATGTCCCATAGTCATTGAAGACCCCACAGTGCCAGGTGAAAGCAGAGAAGGAACTTATTTATATGTAACCTGCTTCTTCTCGTTCACTCATTAACACCACAGCTGGCTTTGCAGACAGACCAAGTTCTGAGTTCAGAGGAAAAGGAAAAACATTACAACACATGGATAAGGAAGGTGATGGCCCTGTGAATTCATCCCAAAAAACACACAGTTACTACATCATGTAATGTTAGGGGGTTAGCCATAAAGATGCAGGATTTTCTGCACCTTTTGTGACATTCAAAAAAACTTGATACAAAAACCATACAATAAGGGAATATGCAATGTACAATAGAGAAATAACCCTGTGGGTAAATGATAAGAAGTAGCACGAGTTCCTTGTCGGGATCTCCACCTAATGCTGCTGGGCCACACTGACACACCTCACGTCTCTACAGGTCTCACGAGTACAGCTGGCTGTCTCTTGTTCTAAGTGTGTTTATATAGTGAACAGAGATGAAGATAGACTTGACTCTACAGCAAAAGGAAATTTGACTTATTTTCTGCTATAGTAACAAAACTCTTCCTGGGGCAAAGGTCAGTCAAGTTTATTGTGTTTTATGAAAGATCCTGGACCCTCTGAAGTCAGAGATGTTCTCTCATAGCCTGGCACTTGTCTGTGCTGTGTGAGCCAGCCCTATCATGACTCCACAGTACAGGAGCCCTAGGATCGCTTGTGCTAATTTTTGTGGAATGAGTGTTGTTCTTTCTCCAACCCAGGAGTCTGTCCTCTGCTGGTGTTAACTGTGGCAGACTAACAAGTCAGCTTGTAAGGAGAGTAAATCTTAGGCCATTCATGTTTCTTAATGTTTTGAGATCCATCCATTTTGTTGTTTGTATTTGCTGAGCCTTTGTTCTGAGTCCTTTGTAGTATCCCATCATACCAATAAACTGTAAGTTCTTTATCCATTCTATTAACTGATACCTGTTTTTCTACTGTGAAAGTTCATACTGCTTTTATATTCTTGAAAAAAAGACTTTTATTAGAAATATATTTTTTATTTCTTCTGGAGAAATCCATGAAAGCAAGATTGTGTGGTAATAAAGGTGCATATTTAGACATCAAAGACACTGAGAAAGTTCTTCATGTTGTGCCAAAGATTCACAAGGGTTCTAGATGCTTCCACTACTTGACCTATCTTCACGCTGCCAATTCTCTGTAATTATAGCCATTCCAGGAGCCACCAATCAATATCTCAGCATATCTTCAACCTGACTGTATCTAGTATCTGAAGACACTGAATAACGGCTTCACATTAACTAGTGTTCTGTCTTTTACTGTGGTGTCTCTCAGTGTTTTAAACATGTGGGTGACTTTCCCTTTCCCATTAGTTCCAAGAGTTCTTATTTATTCAGGATATAAATCCTTTGTCAGAAAAATGAATATATTGCACAGTTTCTTCTGCTACCCAGATAAGTTACTAGTTCCATAATTTGCAAATTTTAATGGGAGTTGTTATGAATAGAAATTTGAATTTTTGGATGTAATATACCACATTTTCCTCTCATGGCTAGTACCTTTTGGGTCACAGATAAATTCTCCTCCACCTAAAAGTCATCAATGTATCTACTTCTTCCAAGATGCGCGATGGTTCTTGGGGTCTCTGTTAGAACAATGACCCACTCATCTTTCTTTGTTTCTACTAAATTGGATTCCCACCTTGATCTAAAGAAAGTCAGTTTGTTTTCTCTCTCTCTCTCTCTCTGTCTCTCTGATGTGTGTGTATGTATGTGTGATTTCTACACTTTTTTCTTCATCTATTTTTTGTCTCTATGACATATCCACAGTCTTAATTACTGTAATATTATAGTAAACCTTGATGTCAAATTTCTCATATCTCTTGTTTTCCCTCTCACAACTATTTGAACTATTCTAGAACTTTTAAATATACATTATTATTAACATGGTGTTTGTTTTCAGAAGAATATTTTGGCCTAATTACATTCTCATTGGACTGACCATAATTGTAAATATAAAGTTTAGGAGAATAGTTCTAATTAACCTAAGGTCATGGTACTTCCTGAAGAGAGAGCATTTTTAATTCCTCTGCAGTGTCTTTTGCAGCTTTTCATATAGGAGTTTTATACATTTCTCACTAGATTTATTTGTGATAAATAAATTTATGATATTTTGATTTTAATACATTTTTAAATGTTAACTTCCAGTACTTCTGGCAAATCATGAAAACATACTGAATGAAAATGTATTTACCTCGTATCCGAGGAGTCTGCAAGACTTGCCTTTTTTATTTAGCACTTTGTGGCTGTTTGAAGTACAGACTTTGCAGGGTTTGCTGTGAATATGAAGATATCAACTGTAAACAATGACAGCTTTACTTCTGTTCTTTTATTTGTTCTTTATTTCCTTTTCTTGAGCTACTGCATTGACTAGGATCACTAGTACAGGACTGAAGTCATGAGACTCCCTTGACTTATGAACAATTCAGGGAAGAACAATTTAATGTCACCATTAAGTCTGAACTATTTTTTTTAAGATGTCTGTTGTTGTATGGATTTTCCTAGGGAGATGTAAATGCATGCTTATTCACCTGAGGTAGGACATTGGTGATAGATCAGAGAAACAGATCCAGTCAGGTCTACCTCTGTGCACCCGTGTTTATTGGGTTTACCAGGCCCATGGGAGGTTACTTTTAAGAACATGGGCGACTCTCAAGCAGCTGTCTACCTCAGTATGGGTGACATCTCTCAAAATCTGCATTCCTGGAGTTTCTGTCCATCCTGCAGGCAGCTCCACCAAAGAGCAGTCCCACCTTCCCACACAATTATTAACTACTTGTGTAACTGAGAGGGAGTCTGAGTTTCTAGCTTCTTGAGATCGATGACTCTTGTGATGGGGAACCTCCTTCAGCCAATGGCCTTTGAGAAGCTGGATCAGGTTGAGGCATGGCTTTGGAGTACCAAAAGGCCATGGTCCCACCTGCTTGGCCCTTTCTTCCTGCACTCCACACTTTGATTTTGAACCCCCATTCCTGTTCCATGAATTTTCCCTTTCAATAAAGAAAAACCTTAGAATACTCTATTCGGAGTTAGCTTCAGATTATTTGACTCTCATTCCCCCTATTTGACACGTTCAGTATCAATCTTGTATTTTGTTAAATTCTTCCTGAGCCTTTGGAGTGCCTGTTTTCCTGATCGGAGGGATTATCTTCATCCAGAGCCACACCATCCCCACCAAAGGAGAGGAAAATGGTTTCCATAACCACCTTTTCTAGTCTTCAGAGATAACAACTTGATTTGTATTCTGCTCTATTATGGTGATGAGTTTTGTTTCTTTATTTTGGGTTGAAGATTCAGCTTGGGCCCTCATATGTGCTAAGCATGCCCTCTACAGTGAACAATACCCACAGTCCTGTGGAAAACTTTGAATGTTAAGCCAACTTTGCATTCCTGTATCATTGACTTCAGTTGGTTGTACTGCACTCCTTATGTGACGGTTGTTTCTACCTGCAGTTGGTGTACTGCACTCCTTATGTGATGGTTGTTTCTATTTGTTAGCATGTCGCTAATGGATCTGTTTTTGTTTATCACCATCATTTGTCGGTGTTTCTCATTTAAATGTTTTATTTTTGAAAAATGTGTACACACACACACACACACACACACACACATGTGTTTGAGCTCTAACTTCTCCTATCCCCTTTGAAACTTCAATTTTGTATTTTGTGACAACCAAATAAATCCAAACCGCCCCTATGTGCATGAGGGTGGAGCCATCCACTGTAGCGTGGAACGTTTATCAGTGGCCACACCCTCAATAAAAAGTGACACCTTCCTCCCATCTCCACCAGTCATTCACTGCCAATCGTCCCTCAGTAAGGGGCACGTACCAGAGGTCAACTTGCCATCTATGCCAGTTACTGACAGACTTAATCTTGTGTAGGTAATAGGAGCTATGAGTTCATTATTGCAATAGCAATGCCATGTCAAGAAGATGCCTCTCATAGCACCCTTCCCCATCTTTCAGCTCTTAAATTCTTTCTGTGTCCTCTCCTACAATGCTCCCTGAGCCTTGGGGGGTAGAATATGATATAAGTGTCCTCTTTAGGACTGAGCTCTCAGCCTCTCATCCTCTTATCTCAGCATCGCTCCATCGACTGTTGCCCACTGCAAACAACAGCAGCAACAGCAAAAACCTTCAACTAAGACTGAGAGCATCTCAGATCTATGGGTATAACCATATATATTTTGAAGGAATTTGACAGTGTGACTGACCATTTAGCAATATAACAATAGATTCTATCTTTGGGCCTGTGACTTCCCTAGATATGGGCTTTTAACCAGGGCTAAAGTACCAGGCATAGATTCCTTTCTGTGGAGCAGGTCTCCACAAAGCAATTTTCTTATAATAGTCATGCGACTTTGTACCAGTGGGTACCTCTTGGTTAGTAGGTTGGTACCACAGAAGGCTGCATGACATCATCTGGAATCATGAAAGCTAGCCAGGGAAGCTTCCTAGTCAGTGTGAGATTGATTTGTTTTCTATATCCTAGAGCTAAAATGTGAGGTATCTTCCACAAAAGGGTATATCTGTGTAGTCATGGGCAATGGCAAGTGTGTGCTGTTTTGGAGACCTCTGGGGCCTCCCTTAACAATAACTCACAGTGAGGTATTCCATACCTTGTCCTTTGAAGTTCATTTAATAACCCAAGTCTTCTGGAATTGGCATTGCCCACTCATGCATGGTAATTCTATTCAAAGCCTTCTGTGGTAGTTTGAATATATTTGGCCCCTATAATCTCAAAAGGTATTGCTTTGTTGAAGTGGGTATGGCCTTGTGGGAGGAAGTGCGTCACTGTGGAGACAGGCTTTGAGGGTTCCTGTGCCCAGGATACCATCCAGTGTCTCCTCTCCTCTAGCACCACATCTGCCCGTCATGATGATAATGGCCTAAGCCTCTGAAACTGTAAGGGAGTTTCTGCAATTAAATGTTTTCTTTATGAAAGTTGTCACAGTGTCTTCATATTAATAGAAACCTTAACTAGAACAGAAGTTGGTCCTAGGAGTAGCATACGTCTGTGATGGGCCTGACCGTGTGTTTGTTTGGAATAATTTGGTCTTTGATATTTTGGGTTAGGAAAGGAGTGGAACGGTTTAAGTGCTGCTTAATGGGCCATACTAGTAGGAGCATGAAAGACAGTGGAGCTAAGAGTTATTTGAATTTATCAGGGCCCACTCAAGAGGTTTCAAAGGAGAAGAATTTTAGTATGTTGCTTAGAGATAGTTCTTGTGATATTTTGGTAAAGAATGTGGCTGCCTTTTGCCCTTGTCCAGAGAGTCTGTCTGAAGCTAAAGTGAAGACTTTTGGATTAATTCCATTGGCAGAGGAAATCTCAAAAAGCCTAGTATAGACTCTGTCATGTGGTTATTAGTGGTAACTCTAACGAAGATTTATAGTGAAAAGGAGCAAGTTGAACAGGGTAAATTACAAAATTTTAATTTTGAAGAGAGAAAGATCATCATGAAGTGGAATGGAGATAAATCCCGTGTTCAAGGAGATAAACAGATTAAGAAATTGAGTAAAGGGAATGGTGACTTCAGGGCAAGATCCTACCCAGTTAAATTTTTAACCTGTGAAAAGGAATTAAAGAAAAGCTTAGAGCCCCTGGAGTGGTGTGTGCCTCTCATCCCAGTACTCCAGAGGCAGAGGTTTGTGGATCTCTGAGTTTGAGGCCACTGTGGTTTAGAGATCCAGTTTCAGGACAGTCAAGCTTAGGCAGTGAAGACCAGAAACCTGGAGAAGATGTAACTGAGCAAGGGGACCATGTTCTAGACCCAGTAAGCAGCAGAACTTGACATGTTTGGCCACACGATTCTGGGTTTAGAATTAAGGATAGAAGAAGTGGGCATGGAATTTGCCCCTAAGGAAAGCCTCTGAGGCCAGGCGTGTGTCAAGGGTGTCCCTGAATGGAGGCCTAGTGAGGTCATTGCATGAAGCTGTGACGTTGAAGCCTGGATTGCCTTAGGAAACCCAAGATGTTAGAGATGCCAGAACCTGGGAATGCCTGTAGAGGAGAGATGCTAACAGGGAGTAGAAATAGCCTAAGAAAAAGAAGTGTATTGCAGTCAGCAAAGGGAATGGAGTTGGACATCAGACATGAGGATGCAGAGTTTGGTCCAGCCTTTCCTCACTGTGCTCCTTTCCCTACACTTTGGAATTGTAATGTATATCCTGTGCCATCATATGTTGAAAGTATGTGATCTGGATTTTGATTTTAATTTTACAGGGGCTTACATTATAGTAGAGAGATTGCATGAATCTCAGAAAGAGACTTTGAGTGATGGATGGTAACACTACGGAATTTTTTCCTCCAGTACTGTTTCCTTCTAATTCTCTTCCCTGGACAGGAGAAGCGATCTTTGAAAAACCATACATAATATGCTACTCACCCCACCACATAGCACCCTTTGCAGCCCATCAGCCTAAATGTGGACTGTGCCTTGCCTTTGTGAGCCTCCCTTTCTCCCACAGCCTGCTATGTACCTGTCTTCTCTCCTGCAGCTCTGGACTTCGAGTCCTTCAAAGTCCTGCTGCATTCCAGGCTTTTCTCCAGCTGCTCCCTATGGCTTGGGCTTGGTCTTCTAACTTCACTACAGCGTAACTCCTCCTTCTTTCAGTTTCGCAAAATGTTCTTTCCTTCAAAATGCCTTTCCAAGCCCTGTATGTGAAGAGGTCCTGTTTCTGTATGCCGTGAGAGTACTTTGTGCGTATTCTAGTTATTTACCTGCATTCCTCATTGGCGTGTGAGCTTGGAGTAGTAACTCCATGTGTCCTCTTAACTGAGCGAGTGGAACGAGATTTCTGGTGTGCATTGTGCCACTCGTTTCCTCGGGGCTTTCTCCTTCCTTAATACAGTGCTTGCTTACTGAGCACATGCTTTAAACTGGCCACTGCGCTAGGTGCCGAGACCTATGTGGGCTTGGGGCTGTCAGAGCTCATGGTCAAAGGAGTGATAAACTAATAAAATCCTTTTAAGCCCCATAAGATGGGCTCTATGGGGTGTTTGCAGGGAAGGTGTAGAAGACAGCACAGTGGAGGAGGCCAGCCTGGGGCAGCCTAGCAGGGAAGACACAGTGGCTGGAGTAGACTGTGACAGCAGGTGGGGGAGTGGGAGGAGCTGCGCTTGGCAGACAGCCGGCTTTTACAGTTAGGTTGCTTCCTAGTGCCAGAGATTTGCCGTTCTCATAGTGGGCTTAGAGCCCGGGTACAGTATGAAATAGTCACTTAGGACAACTGTTCATGAGCAAGTAGAAGAATCAGACAACACTCTTAGAAAAAGCATGTATTGCAGTCAACAAAGTGACTATCCTATGAGAGTGTGTGTTATTTTGAAAAGCTATCATAGGCTATTTTCTATGTCATCCACCCATAAATATGGAATTAATTATAGTTTGACCATTCTGTAATTGTTACCTGGAACCACTTCCTAAATAATAGACATTTTATGGCTGTTGTTATGCTTACAGAATCATTGCTTTTGAGAGAATATCACTGGGGAAGTCTTAATCTCTAGAAACGAAGAGCCCAACACATCGCACTATGCGCATAGCACTGGCCAGCCCTCATCCTGGTCCCTCTTACATTTACTGCGCTTCTGGGAGAAATGAGTCAGTAATGTACAAATCACAGGCTGCTTGGAGGATTGCATGCTTACATGCATGAGAAGTACTCGAAATTATAAATATACTTAGGCATAGAGGCATAAGGTGCTGTTATCATAATAATGAACTGTTTAGACAAATTCTGCTGGTGGTGTAACATCCGACAATGTGGGATTTGGACATCTTGGCCCAGATGAGGAAATATCCAATACTAAATATCTCTTTCCTATTCAGTATACACATATGCGCATGCTCGTGTGTGTGCACATGCACGCACACGCACATACACACCCACACACGAGCATGGATAAATAGAAAATAGAAAAAATACACACACATACACATATATGTAGATACACACACATACTAGTTACATACACACATGTATGCACCACCATATATATAATGTAAGTATGTATACATTTTCAAAAATATCTATAGATACTTGTACATAATGCGCTGGGCTTCAGTCCTATATCTGTTTGACTGACACTCTCAGCAGCTCCTCAGTGGCTCAGGGGACAAAGAGCTGACTAAGCAGACATTGTCCTTGCTTTTCTGGAAGCTGACATCTAGAAAGTGATGGATTCTGAGTATATCATACACAAAAGAATCGCCACATCTGCTCTTGGTGAAATTGAAGGTTTGTTGTAAGATAATAAGTAGATGAATGATTATTGTTACCAGTCCTTATCCTTTGACATCCTGAAGGGTGTCCGCTGCTGTCTTGTGGTGGGTTGAGTCACATTCCCCGATGACTGAATGTGCTGAGCATATTTTCATGTTACGGATTGGTGAATTTGTGTCATCTTTGAAAGCCATCTGTGCAGGTGTTTGACTCATGTTTAAGTCAGAGTACTTGGGGGGATGCTGCTGTTGGTTTGTTTTCTGATCTGTAGAAATCCCAATATGAGCTATTAACCCTTTATCAGATACATGGGCTCCAAATATTTCCTCTCATTCTGTGTGTTGCCTTCACTTTCTTCATTGCTTCCTTTGCTGTATAGAAACTTTTTATTTTGGTGTAGTACCACCTTTTTTTCTTTTGTTGCTTGTGGTTTTGGTTTCAAATCCCTAAACTCATTGACTAACAGGGACCTGTTCTTGTATGTCTGTTTCTTAGAGTTCATGTAGAAAGCTTTAATCTAGTCTGCATTGAAATTAGTGTTAAGTGGGAAAGCCTGCTTTGATTTTTTTTTGTTTGTTTGCTTTATTCTGAAGATGGGTTGTGTCTAGCCCAGATTATCCTTGAACTCAGTGTGTTTATAAGAATGACCTTGAGCTAGCCTTTCTGCCTTGGCCTCCCATCTACTGAGATCACAGACACAGTGGTATATTATTTGTGTTTTAATAAATAAAGTTTGCCTGAAGGTCAGTGCAAAGCAGACACACTAGTCAGCCATAAAACCAGGCACTGGTGGCACACACCTTTAATCCCAGCAGCCACACTAGTTAGCCATAGATGCCAGGTGGTGGTGGTGCCCGCCTTTAATCCCAGCCCTAGAGAGGAATATAAGACGGGAGGACACAGCTCTCACTCAGTCTCATTCTGAGGATTTCTGGAGGCAGGATCGCCATTTTGGTTTGAGGTAAAGGTGGCTGGCTGCTTTGCTTTTCTGATCTTCATATTGGATGCCAATTTCTGTCTCTGGGTTTTTATTATTTGTGCTACACAGGCATGCAATGGCATCTGCCTTTTTATAAAATGTGGTAATTCATTGTCCCTACACCATTTGTTGAAATCGCTAATCTTTCTCCAAGTGTATGTTTGTTTCTGTATTGAAAATTCATTGGAAATTTCAGACTGGCCTTAATTCTGTTTCATCCTGTTAATTACTACAGTTTTTTATTTTATTTTTATTTTATTGCTTTATAAATAATACCATTCAAAACTTCCACTTCCTCCGCTCCTCCCATTTCCCTCCCGCTCCCCAATTCACCCTCCCAACTCCCCCTCCAGTCCTAGGAGAGGGCAGGCTATCCTGCCTGTGTGAAGTCCAAGGCCCTCCCCCCTCCATCCAGGCTCAGGAAGGTCTGCATTCAAATGACCAGGATCCCAAAAGCCAGCACTTGCAGTAGAGACAAATCCCAGCCCCACCATCATTGGCCTCTCAATCTACCCCAATCGTCCGCCACGTTCAGAGGGTCCAGCTTGACACATGCTCGTTCAGTCCCAGTCTTGCTAGCTCCAGTGAGCTCCCATTAGATCAGGCACACTGTCTTAGTGGGTGGACCAACCCCTCACGGTCCCGACTTCCTTGCTCATATTCTCCCTCCCTCTGCTCCTCAACTGGACCTTGGAAGCTCAGTCAGTGCTCCAATGTGGGTCCCCATCTCCATCTGTCGCCGGACAAAGTTCTACGGTGATATTCAAGATAGTGATTAGACTGACTACTGGACAAGGCCAGTTCAGACACCCTCTCCTCCACTGCCCAGTGTCCCAGCTGAGGACATCCCCGTGGATACCTGGGAACCCCTCCAGAGCTAAGCCTCCTGACAACCCCAAAACGGCTCCCCCCACCAAGACATCCTCTTCCCTGTTCCTATATCCGTCCCTCCTCCCTCTCAATCATCCTGCTCCCCCAAGCTCTCCCCAGCCCTCCCCCTCTCCTCCTTATGCCCCCCCTCCTCTCACTCCACCCCCACCCCCATGCTCCCATCCCCTGCCTGGCGATTCTGTCCCCTTCCAATTTCCAGAAGGATCTATA
>PVIU01031721.1:0-14439 GCA_004026605.1 Ondatra zibethicus
AGGCTTTCTGTTTTCAGTGACCTCACAGTGAGCTTTCCATCCAGGTATTGAGAGAACAAAGCTGACGCCTCCTATGCTTTTGAGATTAGAATGATGCTCAGTGCTTTCATATCCTTTTACACACTAACAATGGCAAACATGGGCTCCGTATGTACAACATAAAACCTAATAAAATATCCAGCTGTTCCTTCCCTGGTGAAAAAAAAAAAAAAAGAAAAGAATGGGTGCTACAGAACAGTGTGATTCAGCAAAGACTGGCATATTTGGGAAATACTAGTAACTCTAGGCTGGTCAACATCCTGAGAGAGCCAGGGCAATACAGAGGTAAGGAGTCCAAACAAATCTTAAGCATGGGCCTCAGAAGTCAACCCCCAACGCATCTCCAAGTCCATCACTAGACTAATTTCTACTCGGGGTATGATGGGAAAAACCAACGGAAAAGCCAGCCAGTGATTTGCAGGGCTTAACGTGTGGCTGTGGTTGAGGAAAGAGATAATTAAGGGAGCTGCCAAACCTACAGCTGTCCCAGGGCACAATCCTTGTGCTGAGCAACAAAGCAAGTTGAGTGGTGGTGGGGAGACCTACCTTAACAGTACAGCCAGCTCCTACATCAACACATCATTGAGGATCCCTCTCCTGGGGTTCAATACCGAGCTTGCTATATTATCCGGTTTCCAGATTTGACTTGAAAGCCTTCTCTCTGAGGACAAACTTTGGTAATGCCATAAGGTGCTGTGCAAACTGCCAAAAGAGGGCTGTCCATGAAGAGATGGACATTTCAAAACTATTCCAACTACATCTGGGTTGGGAAATGTAGCTCAACAGTAGATTTCCCTTGGCAAAAGAATTGCCAGATTTGGGGACTGTGGAGACAGATGATTAGCTTGCAGGTCAAGGCCCTGAGTTCAGGTCCCCCAGGATTGCAACACAGCATTGCAGCAAAATCTCAATGTGATTTTGCTTGCTGGAGATTATGCAATTGGAGAGAGAGAATGAAGTAATATGAATTGTCTCCCCTTAAAAAGAGTGTCCCATTCTTTATACCAGCCAATACATAAAGGAATTACCAAAGAGAAAAGGAGGAGAAAAAAAATACTTCAAGAGATAATGCCAGGCTGGAATGATGGCTCAGGGGATAAAGGCATCCACCACCAATCCTGACAGCTTAGCTACATCTCTGAGACCCAGAGAGAACTGACTAACCAAGTTGTTCTTTGACCTTCACACGTGATGTGGCACAAATATGCCTCTACACACACACACACACACACACACACACATACACACACTCAAATTTAAAAAGCATGTTAAAGAAATATCATCTCTAGATTCCCCAAACTTAGTGAAAACATTAACAAAAGATCCACAAAGGCACACTGGAGTAGAAGATGCCACAGGCCGGAGACAAGAAGACAATATTAAAATCAGCAACGGAATGGAGAGAATCTCAGGCAGAGCCTCTGTTTGACTGCATATCAGAAACAGTGGAGATTACAACACAATAAGAAAATATTAATGTACACAATACTTGGTAATATATGGCCACGTTTCTAATTGTGCAGGTACTGTACCATACTTTGTATGGAAGGTGGGTATGGTGTGAGCCTTCTCTCTGTCTGTCTGTCTCTGTCTCTCTTTCTGTCTAACAAACATGCACTCATACATTCTGTGTGTGAATATAGGTACATGTTGTAGATTGTCCAACTTTTAACAGTGTCAAGAGTGGTCAGTCACTTGCCTGTGCCATCTAACAAGTCTCCACCAAAGCTAGGACCAGAAGATACCTCTCCCAACCTTCAGCCACGATACAAGATGTATCAACAGAGGAGGCTCCTTAAGTCCTGTGCACGTGTTTGTTATAAATGGAATGTTGTGGTCTGGGCTGAGGCTTAGAAGTGGCTCTGTGACTCATGGAGACCTGGACAGGCTGCCTCGAGGACACCAAAACAGGAGATGCTCTGGGAGATGCATAGCTAGAAGTTGAGCTGGCATTTGATGAGATGCCAGGGACTTAGGCAGGAATTCTTACACCCCCAAGCTGGGGCACCTCTCCCAGAGGATGGACTGGCAGGCGCCAGCAGGGCCCGATGATGGATACTTCTGTGCAACAGCAAAGCTGCAGGGGCCCTAGTCAGATGTGAGCCCAGTGTCCTAGGGCAAGCCTCCTTCCTCAGTCCCACAGGTCCCAGAGGTCAGGGGCCCTGAGGGCTGTCTGAGGTCCTGGAACCCCCAAGAACCTGCCAGCTTGCATAGCTGAGAATATTTATCCTATTGATGGCAATCAAGGCTCGTGCCCAGATTTATGGAGATGAACGAAATGAAATCAAACATAAAATGCCAAAGAGGATGATGGCACAGCTGGCTGCTTCAGGGCCTTCAAGCACACAGCAGCCCCCCCCCCGCCTCCCAAAGGCCCTTAACTAGGTCCATCCACAACCACAGCTCCCAAGGCTAGCCAAGGGAAAGCCAAAGACAAACCCACAACAGGTCTTGACTGCCCAGTATCACACAGCTTTTGGTTTCCTGAAGTAAGACTTTTCCTAGATCAAGGGCAAAATAGACAACCTGGAAAATAGTCTTTTCCATGCCTGTGAGGTTTGAGAGAAAACCCCCCTTTTCTCTGGTGAACATGACCATGACTCAGGTCCTGCCGCATGTAATGTTTTCTGATTCTTCATGCAGTTTTATATAATGTAAAACCCCTCACTCACAGTTTTTCATAATTACTCTTAATGTCTCCTTTCTTCCCGATGACTCACAGGCTCTTAAAACTAGAGACTGGGATTAGAGAGATGGCTAACGGTTAATAACAACTATTGCTCTTGCAAGGAACCTGGGTTCAATTCTGAGCACCCACATGGCTGCTCCAAATATCTATAACTCTGTCCCCGGTAACTCAGTGCCCAGTTCTGGCCTCTGTGGGCACCATGCACACGTGTGGTACACATTCATATATGCAGACAGACATTCATACACATAAAATAAAATCTTTTTATTTAAGTATGTCTTGTCTAATGTAACCTCAATGCCCCCCACACTGCAGGGGTTCAGCGACTCTTGGCTGACACACACCTTCCCCAAGTCTGTTTCTTCCTCTGTAGCTGGGGTCATAGTACAAGAGCGTGGGCTGAGTGAGTACCACATCTCAGAAGGGAATCAGCTCTTCCACAGAGGGTGTTTTTCTCAGTCTTAATAAGCTTTAAAGCTAGGGACACTTATCCTTATTAGGGATAGGGACCACTATGATACAACCTTACAAATTCTGAGTCCCATCCTAGAGGAGGAGACTCAGGACCTGAGACTGTGCCACTTACAGGCGGTCAAGTGCAAACACAAACCGGAAGCTGTTCAGAAGTGGAGAGAATAGTACTGCCCCCTGTAGGTCACTAGGTGCAGGGCCTGTTACTTCATTGTCTGGTGTTATTCTTATACACTAACCAGTGATCCTCTTAGGATCAGAAAAATGAACATGTTGCAAGCATGCCCTCAACTATAGGCAGCAGGAGAGGCTTTGAACCTACGGCACTTGAATTCTAGACTGTAGCTCCATCCACCTTTGCAGACCTGACGCTACATCTGCTCTGGGAGGGACAGCATACCCAAATTCTTATTCCAAAGCTGGAGTGTCTTCCACCTCCAGATTGTAGTGGTTATGCGAGCCCTTGAGGAGGAGATTCATGTTCAAGTGGTCCTAGGGTGGAGCCCCCACCTAATAGAACCGGTGCTCTCTTAAAACATGGTGCTGAGGGCTGGGGAATTGGCTGAGCATATGAAGTGCCTGTCCTGCACGAGGAACTCAGTTTGAATCCTGGCCATCCATATAAAAAGCCAGGTGCGGTGCTAGGGACCTGTAATCCAGCAGAGACAGGAGGATCCCTAGGGCTTGTTGGTCAGTCAGTCTAGACAATCAGTGAACTATAGATTCAGGGAGAAGCCCTGACTCAAAAAGTAAGATGAAGAATCCACAGAGGGAGACACTCAATTGACTGCAAGCTTCTATAAACACATGCAGGTGTAAATGTATACACACACATACACACACACACACACACACACACACACACACACACCCCAATGTAACTCTTGCTGTTCGTAGTGTGAGAACATGTTAAGAAGGCAGCATCTGGAAGCCAGGAAGAGCCCTCATCACAACTCAGATACACTGGCATCAGACCCTCAACCTTCAGAAGTAGAAGAAAGTAAATGTTTACCACTGAAGCCCCCCACATCATCACGGCAGCCCAGGCTGCCTCCTACCAAGATTTTCAAACATCAAATAGCTCCGAGTTGCGTGAAGAAGCTTTCCACTCAAAGGGGGACTCCTTTCCCCATTGCTCAGTCTGATAGAACAAAAAAAAATAGCTTTAATATCTCCCAAGGACATCATAGAGTTTTATAGAGGAACTGGGAACTGGGACCCATTGGTTTAACTGCCTCATAAAGAATTAGTGGGGCACTAGTGCTCCCAGGAGCTGCGAGAAACCCTTAAAGCATTCTTCCCAGTCTGATGACAACTTACTAATACCTAGGCCCTCATCAGCCTTGTCCCCAAAAGCTACTGTCATGTCTGCTCTAGGCACACTTGCTCTGGGAAGATTTCCATATACTGCAGAGTGACACACTGGTCTACGCCATCACACTGAGGCGGGGGTCATCTTCTCCTTTCTCATAGTGAGGAAACTGGGGGGGACGTCACCCAACTGGCTGATCTACAGCTGTCTTTGACTTCCGTCCCTACCTCCAGGTGCCATATCAGTCCAACAGAAAGCATCCTTGCACAACGTAAATATGTTCATTTGAATACATTGTATTAAATAAGTGAATCCAATTATGGGCAAACAATTAAATGCAAAATGACAACTAAATAATTAAAGCATTTGAATAACAGCCAGAAACAGAAATAACACTAAAATAAGGAGGAAGTGGGGAGAGGAAGCAAGAGGAGGGAAATAAGGTGGGGGGAAGATCTTCTGCTCTCCCCTATTCACGTGGCTGTCAATCAATTCTATTCTGCTTGCAGTCATTAGCAGAGGACCGACAGACATGCACTGGGCTACTGATGAGCCTCAGAAATGACTCAGCCACTAAGTTGGGCTATCTATCCAGGAAGGTGCAGTTGTGGGGGGGGCAATGATCTGTCACTACTAGCTTGTGACCCTAATACAGAGCCCCCCAACATTCCCATCCTAATGTCTTCAGAGCACACGAGGAATCCCAGGAGTGTGTGCCCCATGCTCCATCACTTGCCAAGGGCTTCCACACCCCTCGTCATAGGGATCCTCAACACACCCTGGAGAGGAAGGTGTCATGTGGTGGTCAGTGCTGCTTGTCACAGAACCTAGAAGCACTTGGGAGATGGGGTCATGGGCACGCAAACCACTTCGATTGATGTGGGGTCACTCTCATCTTAATCATGGGTAGAACCTGGGTTATAGACGTAGAGAAAAGGGGATAAGAACGATTGCATTTATCATTGCCCTCTGCTTCTGAGTGCGGACCTGGTGTGACCTGCTTCCTTGAGCTCCTGCCACTGTCACCTCCCTAATAGGTTGGACTGTGAGCTGAAGTAAACCCTTTCTCTTTCATTCTGTCACAGCACGGGGAAAGAAACTAAGACATACGGTGACAAGCGCTGCTGTACGGAGGAGCACCGTGCTGGCTGTTCTTCAGTGTCTACTCGAATAGGTTTAGAATCACCCCAAGAGATGGCTGAGGCACACCTCTGGGTGTGTCCATTTCTAGACAAGATTAGCTGAGCCGTAAATACGTTGAATGCGGACGACATCATCCCATGGCCGGTGGTCCACACGCTGCATCCTTGCTACCATGATGTGGGCTGCCCGGCTCCACCATGCTGACCCTGCCAGGATGGTCTGAACCTTCCGAGCAAGATGAGCAAATTAGTTCTTTCTCCTTTCAGTCATTTCTGTCAAGCACCTTGATCACTGTGATCAAGAGCTAGCGAACAGGGACAATATGTCTCCCACATATCAAGGCACTTGTCCAAAGTCACATAGCTGGTAAGTTACCCAGCAAAGGTCTGAATTCTCATCTTTCTGACTTCCAAGCCTTGTGTTCTTTCCAAGTGGCTCCTGAGTTCCCTGCCAGAAACTTCATCTATCCACATATACATATGTCCGGCTTGGCACATCATCTGGGCAAATTTGGATCTGGATTCCATTCACAGTCGCCCCGGAACTGTGAGCAATTTGTGTCCTTTGGAAGAGACTCTCTGCACCTGTCACTGCGGGCCATCTGAAGCTGGCAAGTGCCCGAGACGGACCCTGCAATCTGCTGAGCCATGCAAATGCAGGCCAGCGCCAAGGGCAAGTTCACTCTGTGCCCACTGACCAGCAGGGAATCTGTGAGGAGAGTCAGGGAGCAAGGCCTGTGTGTGGGGAGGGGGGAGCGGTCTCTCTAGATGCTATCCCACTGAGTCCCCATCCCATCCCTTCTGTGGCTTCACTGTATCACAAAGCCTCTGGTTCTTCCTCAGAATAGCTATAACTTATTTGACACTTTTCTGCAGAGAACAGAGTGGCGTCACCCTTGCCAGGTGTCAGTTCTACCAAGCCAGGACTCCCAATTCCCAATGGCACTTCCGGATCAAAAAAATGCTTTTAACCCCTCCGTAGCCGTGAAAGCAGTCATGGAGTTGCAAATCTGTACAAACTGTGGGGTGCTTCCGAAGGTAGTCTGATGGAAACAGAAACACTCTCGCCACTCCCCCAAAATGCACAAACAGCTTCCTGCTGAACTCTGAGGGGGTCTCAGGTTAAGGGGAACGTGGTGCTGGGGGATGGCGTTGAGATTTACATGAGACCCGTTTACGAACGTTTCTTTCCCCAAATATCTAATTATCCCATTCAAACCCCAGTACATTATCTTCTAAATTTCTAAGTGGCTTAATAATAGAATTGCTTCATTAACTCCGATGTGAGCTTGAGAATCGGGCAAAGAAATTCAAAACCAGCTAGAAAACCAAGCAACTGGAGACATAAGCATCTGTGAGTCTCAAACTCCTAAGAACGGGGCAGCAGGAAGGTTGTTCTATGAAGAACAAGCTGGGGCTTTGACAGGGAGATCACACAGGGTGCTCCCAAACTTCTCTGCTCCCTGAAGCTGGAAGTGCTTTCTCAGAAAGATGAGCAGCAGTAAGGGCTGCCCAGCTTCCCTACGAGCCACTTAGGAAGAAAGGAGCCAGGAAGTAAGGTTTTAGTCGCTGGTTAGCCCAGCAGTGCATGTTCACTAAGCACAACTTGACTCCTGCGCTCTGGGTTGGATCTGGTTTGGTTTGGAGACAAGTTCTCATATAGTCTAGGCTGATCCCAACCTTGCTATATGGTCTTGACTGCCTGAACCTCCTGCCTCTACCTCCCAAGTGCTGAGATTACAAGGATGTACCAACCCACCAGCACACCCCCGTCCCAGCAACCTCCCTCAAACTATTCCCTTCCTTGGGGGTCCTGACATCCCTCTGCCCCACCTACACACAACATCTTTTCCATCACTCCAGGTCAAACAGGAGCCCGAAGCATCCCCTAATAGTCCGGCACCTAGGGTGCAGACTCACCCTTCCCTTCCTATGGTTCTCATCCAAACACCTCTTGGTACCACTGGGTGATGCTTCTGCCCAACTGCTGCCTACCTCCTCCAGTCTCAGAACATCCACCAGCATAGGCCCCTGCTAGCTGCCCCTTCCTCCCCCCCCCCAGCACAGTTCTAGAAACCCCCCCCACATAGGAGTTTCTGTCACTTAGGGTCCCACTGTGTCACGTATCACACTGTTGGGCTTGTGGTTCAGAGTGCTGGGAGCCACATCACAATTATTACCCTGGATTTCCCTATTGATCCCAAAGCCTACTTAGCCCGTGTTTGAATGTTGGGATGAGAAGTCAGACTCCTGTAAAAGGTGAGAATTCTCTTCACAGTAGCAAAACACCTCCAAGCCATGGCTGGGATTGCTTCCACACCGCAAAGGGTTTTCATAGGGAAGAGCTCCCGGAACAAGTCCACCCCTGAAGATGTGACGTGAAGGATGCTGTCACACCGCTGCAAAACAGGATAATGGGAAACTCCCACCAAAGTCATCAAGAGTCCCTTATGAATGGGGTGCAGACCCCCCCAAGACCACTGAGGGTCTGCAGAACCAACTCGAATCTCAGTGACCTTTACAGATCTCTTGCTATGAAAAGGCTATACTAGGGGAAGAACATTAAGGACACAAGGCCAGCACCAAGGGGATCATGGCCCAATGGAAGGGAAGGACATGGTTGAATAGAACTCTGGGGTCCTGAAGGAGGCCAGGTGCGGTACTGGGGACCAAACATGATGCTGCTAGCAGAAGGAACCAGACTTCAAAGCCATCCCCACCTCGATTTAACACCACCAGCAGTGTTCCTCCTCATGGCCACCAAATAGGTGACATCATCCACAAAAGAACCCTAGCCGGGGGGATTGGATAGCATCCATGACAGAAGTTGTTCTTGGCAATGCCTTTTTAAGGAGAAACATCAGTTCCCCTGAAGGCTGGCTCCCACCTCCTTGGCTGGGGACAGTGACATGTGTGCTAATAAAAGGCTAGAATTGTCACAGCTAGTTCATCTTCACCCAAGCTGGGGAAGGTCTGGAGAAACATCCATCCCTCTACACCTGTAAAACTCTCAGCTTTGTTGACAAGGTCTGGGGATAGGATGGCTTCCATGACAAGAGTCTGGGGGATGGGATGGCATCCATGACAAGAGTCTGGGGACGGGATGGCATCCATGACAAGAGTCTGGGGACGGGATGGCATCCATGACAAGAGTCTGGGGGACAGGATGGCATCCATGACAAGAGTCTGGGGACGGGATGGATTCCATGACAAGAGTCTGGGGGACGGGATGGCATCCATGACAAGAGTCTGGGGACGGGATGGATTCCATGACAAGAGTCTGGGAGACAGGATGGCATCCATGACAAGAGTCTGGGAGACGGGATGGCATCCATGACAAGAGTCTGGGGATGGGATGGCATCCATGACAAGAGTCTGGGGACGGGATGGCATCCATGACAAGAGTCTGGGGACGGGATGGCATCCATGACAAGAGTCTGGGGGACAGGATGGCATCCATGACAAGAGTCTGGAGGATGGGTTGGCATCTGCTGACAAGGAAAACCTCCTGACAGCCCACTACAGCCATGGGGCTGACTAGATTCAGCACTTCCTCTTGTGCTAGAGCATTGTTTCAGAAAATACAGGAAAATTTGCAAGAAGGCAGCATTCTGGCCAATCACAGAGGGTCTGGTGGGTTTTGTTGCTGCTTTGTCTCGTTTTCTCAGTTCTGAGACCTGCCAATCACCTGAGCAAGCCCCTTCTCTCTCTGAGAGTATGTTCCTCACTGTGGGGTGGAGACTGTAACCCTTCACATGCTATGCTCAAGCTCAGGTGAGAAAGGGTAGGGTCCACATTGTATAACCTTAAGAGGCACAGAGCCCCCCATCTCCTCTCTTCTTCTCAAAACATGTAAAAAAATGATTGTGCAATGGATGCAGCTCCCTGGCTGGCACCAATGGAGGCTATTTTGGGAGGCGTGGTTACTAAGAAACAGTAGGCTCTGGTTGCCTTGGCAACCATGGGTAAGATGGAAGCATGGTGCACCAGCTTTCTGTATTCTATCCTTGTCGCCTCACAGAGCTCGATGTCTGGTGATTGGTTTATGAGCAAAGGTGTCCCCCCAGCAGGATTAGCCTGGCTAACCTGCTCCTGGCCAAAGGGCCCAATGGGCTCTAGGAGAATACAGCTCTTCCATCCTAGGTCACTATTAGAAGCCCAAGAAAGCCTCCCAGAGACCTGCTTTCTGCTCCCCTGCTTGGGCTGGCCCTGATAATAATGGAGCAAATACCATATGTGGACATAAGGTTGGATGCCGTAGATCCTCAAGTAGGAGAACAGTTATAAGACATGGCTGGGTCTACCCACGAACCCCCAACGGCAATGTCCTCTTCCAAATTCAAGTGCTTGATTCGCCATGTGTATTGAGTAGATGGAAGTGATATTAATAGATGCACATAGCAGGGTATGTCAAGTGTGGGATATGAAGATACCACTGTACCAATATCCAAAACTCACAACCAGCTTATGGGCCGGAAAAGGGCCCACACCCACACAGCTTCCTGGGTGCCACAGTCATGAATATCGTAATTCCAGTCCGTTGCTACATTTTGTAGTCTGCCACGTCTGTGTCCCTGAAGATCAACTTTATTTTGCAATTTTGAGCTTTATGTAAATGGAAATCTACAGACCCACTTTCCTGCTTTTTTAATTCAGCTATTTGTTATTTATTTAATGTGACACATGAAAATGTACATATTCTCTTGACAGGCAGCATGGAGGGCTGGGCTTCTCCCGGAACAACTGGAGCCAAGTGAGGCCAGACCAGGAGCCAGAGAAAGCCTCAAGAATTGGATGTATGAGCTGAGATGCCTGCTGTCTGCACTATGGCTGTCTCCCGCCACACACCCACAGCCCGGGAGGCAATTTAAAGCACCATGCCTGAGACATGAGGGGACTGTCCCCTGGGGCTCTGAGTGTAGCATGCACAAGACAAGGATCATTGGTGCTGTCTAGAGTGTCTGATACCGAGCTGCTCTGCAACAAACCCTTAGTGAGAAAGGACATCATGATCATTGACTAGACCCCCTGCTGACAGTGGTGCGGTTCTCACTGTGCACTGTCCCTGGGCCATAAGTACGGGGCCCAGGACTCTTGGCGGGGGGGGGGGGGAGATTTTTCAAAACAATAAGAAAGAAAAAGAAAAAAGGGAAGGAAAGAAGAGAGGGGGAGGGAGGAAAGAGGGAGGAAGGAAAGGGAAAGAGAGAGAGAAAGGAAGAAGAGACAGAGTGAGAGAAGGAGAGAGGGAAGGAGGGAGGGAGGGAGGTAGAAAGGAAAGGAGAGGGAGGGAGAAAGGAAAGAGAAAGAGAGAGTGATGAAGGAAGGAAGGTAGGTAGGAAGGAAGGAAAGAAAGGAGGGGGAGGGAGAAGAGAGGGAGGAGAGAGAGAGAGGCAGTTTCAGCAAGGCCAACTTCTGGCTGGCATTGCATCAAGCCCTGGCCAGTGTGGTAGTCAGAGAGCTACATGCTAGAGGGGCATGGAACTGGTGTTTTCTCTGCAGAAGAACAAAGAGCAGAAGGACAGACACCCAAGTACTATCTGCAGCTCATGGGGTAGATATGCTTATAATTCTAAGTTGAAAAAAAAGAAAGGAAATGAAAATACCCATATTTGTGGGGGCTGTGCACAGCTGTGTATGTACTATCTCTCTTTCTTAATTAACTTTTAATTTCCCTCATTAGCCATGTGTCCCTAGTCTAGTGTTTTGTTCTGGGACACAAGAACCTGGACATTTCAGGAGGTGCCTATGGACTCTGATCTATAGCTATAATCTTTCCTTCCTTTTTTTCCCTTTTCCTCTCTCCCTCCCTCCTTCCTTAACCCCTTCCTTTATTCCTTCCTCTCCTCCCTCCTTTCTTCCATCCCTTCCTTTTAAATATTTCCATTTTGGTGTATGTATGCTCTGTGTGTGTGTGTGTGTATCCATGTGAAGGGAGAAGAGGAGGAAGAACCTTCATTTGAATTATAATTTCTTTAAAAGCAATCTGTCTCCTCCTTGTTCTGGGGTGGCAGGGTATAATCTCTCACTTGCCTTTACAACAGAGACATGCGACAGACATAGCCAGGTCCAGTGACACAGGACTGCAATCCCAGCACTCGGAAGGATGAGACAAGGTTTGCGAGTTTAAGACCAGCTTGGGGAAGACCTTGTCCCCAAAAAAGGTGGGGAGAGGGATGGACAGACAGACTCAAGCCCAAATGGCAGTTCTATTATTTGTCTCCAGTGAGTCATCTGGTGCACACCCACTCAGGAGGCACACCCTGATACTGCACTGCAAGCCCCTTTTGTCCTACAGAGAGCACTCTCCAGACGGAAGATAGGAGGCAGGCTGAGTGAGCTTGGAGCCCAGGATGGAGAGGAGGCAATGCTGAGGACCAACTGCCCGGTCCATCTCTACATGCTGCTGAGGAAAACCATGGCCAGAGCACTGTCCCTCAGTCCAGGCCTCCTAGGCATGCAGTCTGAAGCTTTGCTGCCCCTCCTGCCTTTAACCAGAGCCACATAAATGTTCCCCTTGTAAAGGCTCAGTCACAGTCAGGGGTCTCCTTCCTGATGAGCAAGCCCCATATGCTCTCTGTTTAGGGACAGCCAAGTTTCACCAATTTCTCAGTCGTCCTGTCTCAATCTGTCTCCATGTGGTAATCTGTGTATTAGAAATGTCCCTGCTTCTATTTTGAAAGATTATTCTGTATTGTATATTATGGGATAAACTAGGTGAGAAAAGACATCCCAAGTTATTGATGGTGTTAAATTTAACACAAATGACTTTGCTGACCTAAGATGATACTGACTTCAATCAAGCAAACATGAGCAGCACACATCATTTTGGTCGTTCTACAAGACAGAATCCCAGCGCGTGAGGGACTGAGGTGGGAGAGCACTATAAGGTGGAGGCCAGCCTGGGCTACCTAGCGAATACCAGGCCAGCCTGGGCTATCGAGTGAGACCAAATCTTTAAAAGGCAGGGTTGAAAACATGGCTTGGTGGTTAAGAGAATTTACTGCTCTTCCAGAGGACCACAGTTTGATTCAGAGAAGCCATATCAGGCTTCTCTGGGCGTTCACAAACACAGCATATATAGACACACACACAGTATATGTAGCTGCACACACAACATATATAGAACACACACAGCATGTATAGACACACACAGCATATACAGACACACACATAACACACACAGCATATATAGACACACACAAACATAAATAAAAATAAACGTTTAAAAGAAAGGGATGAAGGAAGGAGGGAGGAATGAATGAATGAACAAATGAACAATATAGGCATGGATCAGAGTTCATATAGTCATGTCTAAGTGTCTATAGTGTCCTAGAACAAAACACTAGATTAGGGACACATGGAGAATGATGGGAAACTATAAGTTAATTAATAAAGAGAAATACTGCACATACATGTGTATAAATAACATGTATGCACATGTGCACACACACACAGAGACACATACACACACATACAAATGAAATATTTTTAAGAGAGACAGAGAGACACCACTGACAGTGGAAGTGGACCAGAGGGCTGGGAAAGGTCTGAGGCTCACAGACCCAGGCCCCGAGTCTCTACCCTTTAGGTCATTTACAAGAGCACAAGCTTTAAGGGGCTGGAACTCTCTTCGTGTGCTGTTTGGTTCCATGGAGCCCATGGTCAGACGGTCCCCAGCCCTCCTCTGACTCTACCTTCTATCCCATATGCTACTCTTGATGCCTCTCTCCTACCGCAGATGGAAGGGGGGGAGGAGGGGGAAGAGGAAGGGAAGAGGTGGGATGGAGAGGAAGGTTTACTCAGATTTATATCTGAGGAAAGTAGGCACCAGGAAGTCACGAGCTTTGGTTGGCAAGACCTGGGGTAATGGACACGGCCTGGACATGACCCAAGGTCTTTAGCCACAAACCTTCACTGCTCTCGCCCCCTGCTGGCTCTACCCCAGGGTCAGGTCGGCTGCAGTGACTCAGACTTTAGCAGAAGGGATATTGCTGGTGCTATCATAGCCAGTAATTACAAGCTGGAACAGCTATGACTTCAATACCATATTTAATTTTTTGCAAATACTTGAGCTTTTTTCATTGCATATGAATAAAAATGCCCATTACCCTAACCAGATACCTAGAATTAGAAAATAAGACATTTTTAAAAGCTTGAAACATCTACCGGTGTATAATTACTCACTGCCTACAGACTATACTCTTAAAAATAGTCACAAGGAGCATGAATAATTAAACTGGCACAACTGCTCCTACATTAGAACAGCATTGTGTCTCAGTCCCACAATTAACAAATTCCCTTCTTGATTGAAGCTGAAATGTCCATCAAGAGTAGCTGGGTCTCAGGGTCAGTCATGGGAAAAGGTAAATGGAAGTAGGGTTTTTGATTGAACAGCCTCAGTAACTGGCAATAGAAAAACCCTGTCCTGGACCATCCATACGGTGGC
This sequence comes from Ondatra zibethicus, assembly GCA_004026605.1. Lineage (NCBI taxonomy): Eukaryota > Metazoa > Chordata > Mammalia > Rodentia > Cricetidae > Ondatra > Ondatra zibethicus. The sequence continues at coordinate 14,100 of PVIU01031721.1, forward strand.
TGTGTGAGTACCAAGGGAAAGCACACTGAGGGATGCTGGTAGTGGCCCCCTGGTGCAGCCTCCCTGAGAAGCAGTGGCGGGGGGGGGGGGGTTAAAGAAAGGAAAGTTCTAGGACAAGAACAAAGAAATAGCAAAAGCGAAGTTGAAGCTGGCTCTCAAGTCAGCAGAGAAGACAAAGCCACAATGTTTCCCATGGCGGAGAATTTTACACTGGGTAGGGTCTCAGAGACAGAAGGCGTGGCCGGGAGGATGGAACTGGGGGTGTGGTTCAGTTCATAAACTGCTTGCTACACAAGCCTGAGGACTTGTTTGATCCCAGAACCCACATCAAGAAAGAGAA
>PVIU01031722.1:0-14443 GCA_004026605.1 Ondatra zibethicus
TCTGGCTAACAAATTCTCCTTGCCTTAGATTCCTCCCAGAGTTCACACTGTGTAATAAAAATATTCCTCAAAATTTCCCCCCTTTGTCTAAATAAAAAGAAAAGGTCTTTACCCATATACAGTAATACTATATGCGATAAAAACAATTATCAGGTAAGAATTACATTCACAAAGTTCAGTCCATTTGTATTTGGCAACTTCGGAGAAAGTATTCTATTATTCATCCTCTCTTGGTGAATCCTAGGTTTTATACCTAAGCCACTTCTTATTGTAATTTGTATTGCCAGGTTTAAAATATCATTTTAGAGCTTAAAACATTTTCTTAGATAAACAAATTAAACTTTTATGTCTCTCCACATTATAAAATTACATCTATTTTGTAAGCTTCTTTTCCAAATGTGGTAACAAATAAAATGGTAATAAAGAGGGAGCTGCTTGTTGGCTCCCAGCTGCTTAGCCCCAAAATAATCACATAGAAACTGTATTAATTAAATCACTGCTTGGCCCATTAGCTCTAGCTTCTTACTGGCTAACTCTTACATGTTAATTTAACCTATTTCTATTAGTCCGTGTATTGCCACATGGCTCTTACTTACTGGCTAAAGTTTTGTCTGGCTCTGGCAGGGCTACAAGGCTTCTCTATGACTCTGCCTTTCTTCCTCCCAGCATTGTTTAGTTTTCCCTGCCTACCTAAGATCTGTCATGATGCAGGTCCAAAGCAGTTTCTTTATTCATTAATGATAATCACAGCATACAGAGGAAAAATCCCATATCAAAATGGTATAGTTATCTAGTCTTCAATCATATCAGAGCCCTGAGAAGGACAAAATATTACCCAAGTAAACAAGAAGTGCAGAGCAAGCAACTTCTAAAGCTATAGAAATTACAGAGACAGTTGGTTGCATGGACACTCACCCAAGGTTCCTCTGCAACATTGGAGCATATATTGTTGGCCTACAGGCTCAGAATATCTGACAGACTTTTCTGTGAAGCAGAAATTTTGAAAGACTCTCCTACATTGTCTTGGAAAAGTTCAGCAGTCAATTTCCTTTGTGTACTGCTTGTCTAATTTGGACAGCATATGGTCAGCAATTGAGGCAAGGGCAAATTCTTGACCAGTTTCTAATTTTGCCACATTGAAAACAAACTCCATGTGGAGGTTGATCAATGTCCATTGTATTCCCTGATATAGATTGGTGTTCCCAGGAGAAGACATATTTAAATATTACAAAAGCCTAGCTATTAAAACATCTTAAATGCTATTTTCTGTAGTTCTCTAAAGTAATTGAAGACTGCCTGTATATCTAAAATATATCTGTTTAACCTGGAAAATATACCTAACATGACTACAAGTTTAATTGTTATAGATGACTACTAACTTGAATTTCTTAATTACCATAAACAGTTTGAAATCATAGCTTTTGAGTAATAAAACTTTACATTACATTTTTAAATGAGCTACATAGGTACAATACCATAAACAAGAGAAGAAACATATACACAGTAAAACAAAGATAACCTTAAATGTTATCACTATATAAAAATCCATACCAATGTAAAATATTTGAAACTAGTAGTTGCTTTTTAGTTTAAGAGTAGGTCCAATATATGTGACAAAGTATGTTCATAGCAGCATTATTTGTAATAGCTAGAATTTGGAAACATCTTAGATGCCTCTCAACTGCAATATTAGCTACATATGTCCTCAGCCTGACTTTCTATTGTTCTGCCCCTATGCATTCAACCCTACTCGTATTTTGCTTCACTTGAGATATGGTTCCAATTCCTAGGAATTGAACATCTGCTTCTTGAAGAGGCCAGTTTGGATGCTAAGATTCTGGAGTAATGATAGTCACATCAACACTAGTGTCTAGTAATCACTCAGCTACAATGCCATTTAGATATACTCTTAGCTTTGATCTTTGATAATTTATAGAAGTCTGCCAAAATATATGCTTCCTGTTTCTTATTGGAATTTTTGTTTTATCCTCCATGTTTATTCCATCATCCAGGACAGTTTTTTTTTTTTTTACAGCATGCAATGGAATTATTGATTTTCCTTGTGAGACATGTCCTCCATAGTGACTGGGAATGACAAGACACTTTTGCCATTCAACAGTATGAATTCTTTTAGATAATTTATCTGTACCCTTTGACATGGATTGAATTTTGTCTGTCAAATTAATGTTTTCTTTTCAATCATATTAATTTTTTCAGCTAGCTGTTTATTATTAGTCTGTAAAGACTGTATCATTTCTAAAAGTGTCCCATTCTTTGCTCTGTTATCAACCCACTTTCTTAATGAAACAATATGAAAAACAAAGCTAAGTCTCACTATCTAATAAATAAATGTATCAGAAAAACCATATAAGTTTTACAGAATACCATCCATAGTATATGCATAGTATATACAGTTCCTGGATGATAATATTGTGTGCCATCATATAACTTCCAAATTTATTAATTTGCTTACTTTTGTTAGGAGATTTCAGTAAATTGTTGTGGGTCAAATAATCTTTATTGGGAAGGAAGGAATGAAGAAAAGAAGGGAGGGAGGGAAGGAGGGAGGGAGGGAGGGAAGGAGGGAAGGAGGGAGGGAGGAATTGCTAAATCTATTCTTCTTTGTTTAGTTTCCTCCCTGACCATGACCAATAACAACTACCAACTAACCTCCCAAACAATGACAAACATCCATAACACACAAAATGACCAAAAACCATGCCCTTCACCTCTTGGGAATGTAGGTGTCATGTTTTAAAAATCATTTTCTTTTGTTTAGAAGGGTGTGACAGCATTTTTAGAGGATCCTGAGAAAATTAGGATAATGATCAAGTCCTGGGAGAGTTAGTTGTATCATTTGTTGTCCAGTCAGTGTGTGATAGGAGAGCACAGAACTTACCTGAAATCCTAGCTGGAGTAGTCTGTGAGACAGGACCATCTCAACTAGCAGTGTTGAATCAAAAATGCAAATTTATGAAGAAACTGCAACAGAGACATTATGAGGGATTAGATCACCTGTGCTACTGTTCTTCATTGGTGTCTGGTCCTTTTTTTTTTTAATGAAAACCCACAAACTTTTATTGGTACCATATACATCTGCATTAACACAAGCATAAAATATGCAATGTGCACAAGTTAGCTAAAGATGCTTTTCTGTTCTATGTTTGAGCAGATAAAAGGTATTTTTCCACTTTATAAGTCCATTTGGATGACATAACCATGCTGTAATATGAATCTCCCTCCTTGCCATATGAAAGGATTGCATGTAATAATAAGTCATGAGGACTCTGTAGCCAACAAGTTATCACATCTCATTTATTCTCGAGTGATCAACATAGCTGTCACCTTTCTCTTAGCAGCCGTAGTTTTTTGCTCATTAGCATTTCAAATATTGAAACTTAGTAAAGCACTATGTAGGATCCAGATGTGGATTTCCCATCCTTTCCATGGCTTTTTCTTTTTATATCCCCTTACTCGTTCTTTAATGATTTTACTTTATTATTTTTAAACTATCTTTTCCATTATTGTCTATATCCATTTTCTCTTCATTCTTCAACATCTAACAATTTTTCAAGCATACTGTTCCTGTTCAGAGGATGTTTTCAGTCCAAACCTAGCTTTCTGTGCACCAGCAGCCTTCTCTGACTGTGTGACCAAACTTTAGGTGTCCAGGCCACCTGATACAGGGCTCTGCTTAGCACATGGTGTTGGTGGATGGTTCCACCTGTCCCCGCCCCGGGTTGGTCCAGCAGCCTCCTGACTGGTTCTGGGTCATAACCACTGCCTGCCATTCTGTGAGAGCCTAGCCTCATGTCCACTGGCATCATCTGGGAGCCAGGCCTATCTAGGCCAGCTCTAGAAAATTGGTGGGCCTGTGTTGCTGCAGGTTTCTCTACCTAGTGCCCAGTAGTGTGCCAGCTGTTTAAGTGTGTGGCTACACAGCAGGGCCTCTTAGAAGAGCCATGCCTCTGTATACCTAGAGCACCAGGCCTGCTGAGATATGGAGGATACTAAGAAGCCATGCTAGGCTCTGTGTCCAGAACTTTTCTCAGCTATCTCAGGCCCTATGTTTGAATATATGTGTCATGCATTAGGTACCAATTGTAGTCAGACTTTCTTTTGACTACCAGCTTTCAAATAATGAAAATTAGACTTAATATTAAGTATAAAAGCTTGGCCTTAGCTCTCAAAACTTAAATCTGCTTTCTGTCCCATGGCTCATTACCTCTCCTCCATACTATACATCCCACTTCCTCTATGTCTGGATGCAAATTCCCAGCACCTCAGATCCCTCCCCGAGATTCATTCTCTCTGAAAGTCATGCCTATCTTCCACTGCCTAGCTATTGACTGTTCAGCTTTTATTAAACCAATCAGAAGACACCTTAGGAAGAGAAGGCAAAACAGTGGACATATCTTCACACAGTGTGATCAGATACCCACAACAAAGGTCTCCAATGATCTTTTCATGTATTTCCTCTAAGTTAAGTTTTGGTATAAAGACTGTTTGGAAAATAAATGGAGGAATTCTTCAGTATGTAAACTCAGGATATCATGAGGGATCTCTGAGAATCTCCCTCTCGATAAAACCATGTGAGTAGTGTCTTTATTCCCGTCTCCTCCACGCTGGTCCAGAGAGAGATCGTTTATGTTGGGGTCTGGTAGAGAAATAATTCATGGTTCCAGGCTAGAACCAGACCCCGACAAACTCTCTTGATAATATCTTTCTTTTGTTATTTTTTAAATTAAATTAATTAATTGAGTTCTTAAATCCAATCACAGTTACTCTTCCCTCATCCCTCTCCTCCAAGTCCCTCTTCCTACCTTCCCCTTTCACCTACCCCATTCACTCCTCCTTTCTTTTTCTTCAGGAAATAGCAGGCATACCATGTATATTAGCCAGCTATAATATACCAAGTTGCAATAAGACTAGGCACCTCCTCTCCTATTAAGGCTGGACAAGGCAACCCAGAAAGAGGGAAGGATCCCCAAAGCAGGTAACAGTTTCAGAGATAGTCCCTGATACCACTGTTAGGGGTTTCAAAGAGAGGACCAAGCAACACAGCTGCAGTATATATGTGGAGGGGTAGGTCTGTTTCATCAGTCTCTGTGAGCCACTATGAGCCAAGGTTAGTTCATTCTATGAGTTTTATCGTGGTGTCCTTGACCCTTCTTGTTCCCATAACCCTGCCTCACTCTCTTCCACAGGAGTGCCCAAGTCTGCCTAATGGTTGGCTCTGGGTCTCTGTATTTGTCTCCATTAGTTCCTACATGAAGCCTCTCTGATGATTATTAAGCTAGGAACCAATAGTTGAGTATAGAAGAATATCATTTGGGATCATTTCATTGACTCTTTTTCTTTTTTGCTATTTATGTTTGGGTCTAACTAAGTCTCTGGGCTGTGCAGCTGTGCAGGACCTGGAGGTCCTGGCTCTCTAGGTAGTGTAAGGGGTGGGCTCCCTCTCATGTTATGGGTCTCAAGCTGGGCCAGTCATTGGTTGGTCATACACATTTATGCCAGCATAACTTGTAGCCAGGACAAGTTGTAGGTCAAAGGTTATGTGGTTGAGTTGGGGTCACAATCTCTTCCTTGGAAGTCTTGCCTGGTTATACGAGATGGCTGGTTCAGACTCTCTATCCCCAGTTGCTAGGAGACTTAACTAGGGTCATTCTCATATATTCCTGGAATTTTCCATTGGACTAAGTATCCAATCACATCCCAGAGATACCTTGATTATAATTGTTTTGCCAGTACTCTCTGGTGGAACCAAATCAAAGACCCAGATGTAAATTCACATACCTATGGACACCTGATTCTTGATAATAAAGCCAGAGATATGCAATGGACAATAGAAAGCATCTTCACTGAATGGTGCTGGTCCAACTGGGTATTGGCATGTTGGAAATAGATCCATATCTATAACTTTGCACAAAACTCAAGTTCAAGTGAATCAAAGACATCAACATAAACCAGTTATACTAAATAAATAGAATAGAAAATAGGGAATAAATGCCCTTGAACACATTGACTAGGAGGCAACTTTTCAACAGAACAGAAATCATGGAGGCACTGAGATCAACAGTTGATAAACTGGGCTTCATGAAACTGAATAGCTTCTATCAGGAAAAGGACACTGTTTAAAAAACAAAACGGCAGCCTACAGAATGGGAAAAAGTCTTCATCAACCCCACATCTGACAGAGGGCCGATATCCAAAGTATATAAAGAACACAAGAAACGGGACAACAACAAACCAAATAATTTAATTAAAAATGAGATACAGATCTAAACAAAGAATTCTCAACAGAATAATCTTAAATGGCTAACAATCACTTAAAGAAATATACTTAAATATTCAGTATTATTAGGTATCAGGGAAATACATATAAAAACAACTCTGAGATCCTATCTTATAACTGTAAGAATGACTAAGATAAAAATCAAAAGTGACAGCTATGCTGGAGAAGACTTGGATCAAGGGGAACACTCTTCCTTTGCTAATCATAGTGCAAGCTTGTATAGTCACTTTGGAAATCAATATGGCATTTTCTCGGGAAATTGGGAATAAATCTATCTCAACAGTCAGCTATACCACTGCTATAAATATACATGAAAGACACTCTACCATAACACAAGGACAACTTTATTTGTAATAGACAGAAACTGGAAACAACCTAGATATTTTCAAACAAAGTATGGATAAAAAATATGTTACATTTACACAAAGAAATATTACTCAGCTGTTAAAAATAATGGCATCACCCAGACACAGAAAGACAATTATCACATGTACTCACTCATAGGTGGTTTTTAAACATAAAGCAAAGAAATCCAGCCTACAAACCACAATCCCAGAAAACTTAGACAACAATGAGGACACTAAGAGAGACTTACATAGATCTAATCTACTTGGGAAGTAGAAAGTATAAAAAGACAAGATCTCCTGAGTAAATTGGGAGCATGGGGACTCTGGGGGAGAGCTGAAGGGGAGGGGAGTGGCAGGGAGGGGAGCAGAGAAAGATGTAGAGCTCAATAAAAATAAATGAATAAAAATAATGGCATCATGAAGTTTGCTGACAAATGAATGGAATTAGAAAAGATCATCCTGAATGACGTAATCCAGACCCAGAAAGACAAACATGGTATGTACTTATTTATAGGTGGATATTAGCTATAAAGTAAAGGATAACTATGCTACAGTCCACAGAGCCAAAGAAGCTAGGTAACAAGGAAAACTCAAGGGGGGAAAAGAGATGAATCTCACCATGAAAAGGAAATAGTAAGATGTCACAAGTGGGTGTGTGAGGGGTCTGGAATGGGGATGAGCATTGGAACAGGAGGGATCAGGTGGGCAAAAGTGGGATAATAGCTTTCTTTATTTGGCTTTATGCAACTGTAACAAAGGACACCTAACTCAGAACCTTCAATGGAAAGTCACCCTTTCCTTTTGAAATGATACCGGCTACCACAGAGCTCAGTATTGCTCAAGGTAGATAACTTTGTAGCACACAAACTGTTGGACTGAACCTCCAGGGTTTCATTTTGTGGCACTGCAACCTGCATTTGTCACAAGAGCTCCAGAAATATGGCTCAAGAACAATGCTTTTGGTACCATAAGAGGAGAGAAAACTACCTCCTCTACTCCCAAAAGTGAGTAAACTTGCAAATTTAGTTCTGTCAGGAATGTGTAGAGTGCTTTTATATTTGCACCACAGAGCTGACCAAGGGGGAAGCATTTATAAACCAGTTCCTCTGTACACATTGGCACTGACATATTTTAACCTGGAGATATCAATTACAATTTTGCAGAATTAATACTGTTTATTTCCAACTGTATTTTGAAGAAAAGATTTTTAAACTTTTGGGTATGACCCCATACAAGTAAGTGTAATTGCTTGTGGGTTGGCCAAATTGTTGGTAGCAGTATGAGTTTCTGGAGGCATAATAACTAAAATTTAATTTAAAAATCAAATGCATAATGGATAGGAGGTGGGTATTTCTGCTTGATCCTATTGTTATAAAGTTTTCTTGCAGTCTTGGTGATGAACACCAAACAAACACACTTCACTATAGACTCCATCATGGTGCATACATTACTAGTGAGTAATGCCTGAATCACCTCAGCTCTGATTTTAGATTACTGCTTATTATTAATTGCAGTGATTCTATTCTGTGTAAGCGTTTTTATGTTCTTACAGAAACATGACGGTTTAAACATGGAAAACAAACATTTTTAATATTGTCCCACCATTGTTCCTCAGCATGTGGGTATCTAATTAGCATATCACTGGATTATATTGTGTTAGACAGATATGCTCATCCATCTTATTAGTATGCAAATTTGTTTTCAGTTTTAATAAATAGTCAGATTACATGCATACTGCTGGCATCAGCTATGCTTTACTCTAAGTTCCTCCATATTGTATAAAACAGTGGTGTTTTAGGTTTGTGCATTGCCCAAGAAGACAGTTTTAAAAGCAAGTTTGACTCCATTTTGAAAGAAAAGAACAAATGTAAGCCCTGCTTGGACTCAGAAATTTCATCATCTCTCTTTATGCATACAACATATACATATTGTTGTGGGACTGCTTATACACAGAAGATATATTGCTGTGATTAGTTATATAAAGAGCTGAATGGCCAATAGCTAGGCAGAAGGTAAAGGCAGGACTTTGTGGCAGAGAGAGAGGAAGGAGTAGATGAATCTAGGTATACAAGAGACACAAGGAGACACAGAAGGAGGATGGGTGGCCTGTGACAGAACCTAGATCAATATAAATAAGCTAATTTAAGTTATAAGAGATAGTTAAAAACAAGCCTAAGGAAAGGCCAAATTTTTATAATTAATAAGAAGTCTCCGGGTCATTACTTATGAGCTGGAAGACCAAAGAAAAATCTAACTGCAACATATAGATGGCTCATACCCTTGAATAGAATGGGAGCCGTCTTTTCAGCTTATTGGGGGAGAATTAAAACTGTGGGGGGGGGCATGTGTCTATGCACTGATGAAGGAAAGTGAGAACTCCTTTGGCTGGACCCACAACATGGATGGCATGGCCCCACACCAGTCTATCATGTGATACCCAGGGTGTGCATCAAGGGTCAAATTGCCCCTCACCCCCAAACTGAGTTAAATCCCCACTCTTGACAAAGCCTACTGAACTGTCTGTCCAACCACCTGCTCATCCCATCTAGAGTAGATCTGATCCACTGTTTCCTGCCTGAACCATTTTCTCCTTGTTCCTGACCAGGTTGATCTTTGACCTCAAAGCTGATTTCTGTTGCTTCACTCTCAAATCTGACTTCCATCTACAGATCCCTCCCATCACTGGCTTGCTTGCTTCATTATCCTCTCTCTATGAACTCATCTCAGTCCCTTCTGGCATGTCTTGAACTGTGCTGTATACTCTTTACTTGTATTCATTATCTGCATGAATATATATATATATATATATATATATATATATAGTGTGATGCATATAGATATGAATAGATAGATAGATATTTACTGTGCATTGTCTGATATGAGTTAATATTAGTAATTCAGGGATCCTATATCTTAGAATGAATGATTACAATGAGCTGTCTTCTGACTTGAGATGTCGAAGAAATGATAAAAGTTTGCTTAACTAGATGTCCTCACAAGATAAAAAACAATTTCTCATTTCATTTTCCAGGTTTTTAACCCATCCTTCACCATATGCTCCAATGTTTTGAACAGAAAGATCCCACTACGCCCCTATCTCTTTCAAACCTCTTCTGTAACCAGTTCAGAATGGCAGCTTGCATGTCTTGATGCAGCCTTCTTTTGCTTGAACCTTCTCACCTTTCACTAGTCCTTTCCCTAGTTACATATCCCTTGGCTTCTTTGGAACTTATTGCTCTTAAATTTTAAATCGCAAAAAAAGAATTTAAATGGCAGAATTAGGGCAAAATAAATGCCATAAGAAATGTCCAAGTAAAGCATCACAATGCACACACTCTTTTAGCAAAGACGTTGTACGTCCTTCCCTCTGTAAAAATGAAAACATCACATCACAATGAATTAGGAGCAACTGCACTTCTCTAGGCATTCAGTGACAGCACAATAAACAAGTCTGGTCATGTATGATTTTGCTGTTTTCTGCCAAGGTTTTCCACTATGGTAGTTTAGGTTTTAGGTCATGGTCATCAACATATGATTAATACTAAGAAGGAGAGTCAAGGTAACACAAGGAGTGCGTCCCCTTGAACAGGATGACAAATCAACAATATCATGTTTTAGCTGGGTTAAGTTGTTGATCATTATAAGAATGAAGATTCTTAAGAATAATCAGCTATTGAAACATTCCAACCATTTTTACAAAGTGCATGTTTTGAACAACCTAGAGAAACATCTGGTAAATTTGTTTCTGACTGCTGAAGCATGTTGTCCTCCCATTTTCTTATTTTTGTGAAGGAGTTGATTAAAATGCACAGTCCCACATTTTCTGTGATAATTTCATTCTTTAATATATTTTCATGTATAGGTAATTATGTATACATGTGCATATGTTATGTGTATATTCCAATTGTGTGTTTTATAAATATTTATGCTACACCACCTAACCTCAAACCATCATCTAAATTCAGTACTATTTGTATAACATTCACAGGGAAGGAGAAACTTAGCATATAACTTTTTGGCTAAACTATTAACAGAAATAAATTTGTATTTGCCCACTATATCGCAGTCATCTTTATTTAACTACTGAAAACAAAAAAGATTAGCTTAAGCCTCCCTTTGCCATTACTTATTATGACTGAGAAAATGAATGTCAATGTAAGTCATAATGTAGGTGATTTTCACAGAACTAGAGGGCTAAATAAGGAAAATATAATTAGCTCTCATTTTTGAGAAATAGTTGCAAAATTATTTTGACTTTAAGATGCTGAACAAAGGACACTTATCATCCCTGCGTATATTTATTGCAGCCATCCTTTCACCAATACCCTGCACTTGCAATGAATTTAGGCCCATGTTTTGCTCTCCTTGGGCTGAGTCTGTGTACACGTGAACAGCTGAGCTGGGTATGTTCTACACAGAGAAAAGAACTAGTACCTAGCTAAAAGACATTAGATATCACTGTAAGGGTTTTATACGTTTTCATTTATTTAATTTAAAAAATGATTATATTCATCAAGTACAACTATTTTCCTTTTTAAAAATTAATAAAACAGGAGCACTTAAATTAGCAGAGATCATTCAGTCATGAGCAGATTGGAAACTAGCTACACTCCCTTAGCAAATTCAGCATGGAGGCAGAGGAAAAGTAAGCCTATCTCACATGAAAATCACAAGAGGTTATATCAGAAGCAATCAGTAACTGTATTCGCCCTCCACCACCAAGCCAGAAGACATTCCACAAAATTCTTGTAAAAGCTTAGTGATCTAGCCCACACATTTCCTTCCTTTGTTTACTATGCTCATTATTGAAATAAAAAGTCAAATTCACATGTGACACATCTAAATGGGAATAACAGTTTTTGCATCATACCTAAGAGTCTTTAATGCTGTTATTGGATACTGCCAGTTTATCCAGTTTATTCTGTGAAGAAATATCTGATGAAGGAAACTTTTTTTTCTTATCTGACCCCAAACAGGGCTGTGTATCCACTTACAGGAACATGTAGCCCAGTAGATCTTCATTCATTACCCTTCATTACCCTATGGCCTCAATCTCATGTGACAAGTAACAGACAGTATTAATGAGTATTAAACAAGACTATTTGCTAATTCACACCAACATAGTTAAATACTACATTTTAAGATCTGAATCATTAACATTTCCATGTGGAATAACTAAGGTTAATGAACACATTCAGGCTTCAAATAACAAAGGCATTGATTGATTATAACATAACAGAAAATAAGTAGATTGCCCTCCATGCTTCTGAGTTTCAGGAAACAGGTCTTATTGTGTACCATAACCCTCCCTGGATCCCTTCCCTTCCTGTTATGGCCTCATGATTACTGAATTTGAAGACGTTCATCATCATGATAATTGTTTTTATAGTTTTAAGGAAAAACTCAGAAGAATTTGGCTCATGGATGGAACCATTTTAGGAAAATGCAATTCCTACACCTCCAACTCCAGGAAAATCTTAGTTGTTCAAACCTCATTTACAGGTAACAATACAAATGACTCAAAAATAACAGGAGCACTCTCCTGTGTGTTTGAATTCTCTGAAATATCACCTTGATAGACAAGTCAGACAATTTGTTCTCAAAAGAAGTGTCCCTAATTGCAGTTGTGTGTCATCATCACACAGCTCGGTATTCAGTTTGACATAGAGTACAGCAGATTTTCAAGTATTTATAAGCTCTCTTCATCCCTGAGAGTGAACTAGCAGAACTCCACTTTTCCTGTTTGGGGGTCTGTAAGGCAGTTCTTCTCTCTGCAGAGTAGTGTGATGCTGTAAAATTGTTTGTGCAATCAAGCCATGGGATGTGGGGAAAATGCATGCTAGTATGTACATGGGACCTGTGATCTTTAAAACTATCAACACCTTTAAGAATCTTTTCCCATAACCTGTAAATATACAGGGTAGCGAGAAGAGAAAAATTATTATGTATTTGATACACTGTTATTTCAGGCATTAGAAAATTTTCTGCCAACCCCTGCGAAATGTTTTTGTGTAGTCTTTGGAACAATGTTGGACTTCTTCTCCCATTAGAAACCATGGTAAGGAGTGAACTTCTTAACACATTGGCCTGTGTCTGTATAAATGTGAATCTGTCTTTGCTGTTTTGGTGGTATGCAATAGCTCTGAGGTTCATTTCCTGTCAGTTCTTATGTTCACATCATTTGCTCTGATTTCCTTTTTTTTTTTTAGTCAAAACTACTTTCCTTTTATATGTGAATGAGAATCCTTTTACGAAGATTCTATAGCTACATATCTAAAGTCATAACAGTTTATTTTCTTTCTTTTTTTTCATTTTTCGGGACAGGGTTTCTCTGTGTAGCTTTGGAGCCCTTCCTGGAACTACTTTGTAGACCAGGCTGATGTCAAACTCACTATCTCTATGCGCCTATCTCTACCACTATCTCTATCACTCTCTGCCTATCTCTGCCTCCCAAGTATTGAGATTAAAGGTGTGTGCCACCACCACTCAGCTTGGAGTCTACATTTTAGGCAGCAAGGATGGCATCCCAGGATATTCCTTGAAAATGCAATTGTGTTTGAACCAACTTGTATTCCTGATGATATTGTGAATATCTGGACTTCGTATCTGATGGCTAATCTCTACCTGCAAGTATTTGTTTTTTCGTGCAATGTCGAGTGGATTTTGCGCTGAAATACTAGAAGGAAGCAACAGCATGCTTTACTATCCCGATGAACTAAATAGCAGCTCTGGAGAGGCAATCAACAGCAGGCTTTGAAATATGGGGGCAGGGCAGTTATTCACAGGCAATAACACTTTTCTGTTTTTTACATATGTGGGCTAAAAAGTCTCTAATAACATTTGAGCCTTTTAGTTACCCCATCACCAAACCGTGGTGACTGAAATTTCAACACCATCAAAACAGATCAACTCGAAATCTATTTGAATAGTAACTAGAAAAGAAGGGACTGTTTTGGGGGGATAACAGATGAAATTTAGTAATGAATATGATCAGTTCTAAATGTAGAAGGAGAAAGAGAAAGAGACAAAGACAGAGATGGGAGAGGAAACAAAGGAAGAGGCAAAGAAGAGAAAGAGAGAAAGAGAGAGGGGGCAAGGGAGAAATTATATTATTTTTTGACAAAATCAAAAACTATGCTTTTAAAAAAACATCTGAAAAGAAGTGAACACGTTTTTGAACATATATAAGTAATTTCATTCAGTATGAATTTTGTTCTAGAGAATAAGGAGATGATGAGGAAGAAATATTCTAGTTATATTGTATCTAACTGATAAAGAGAAACCCTTAAAAGAAATTAACTCAGCAGGCCTAGAAAGAAAGGACCAGGGTAAAGCCTGCCAACAGGTGCACACAGAACATAAAGTCAATTTTATAAAGGTGAGTCAAGCTAGCATTTCTTCCCATAAAGCCCCTGAATTATGATAAATGCAAGTTCTGCATTTCTGTATTTGGAAAACCAACTCTGCTTTCTGTGTCAGTTGCCTTTTGTGCAACAATAATTTCTTGAACAGTATTCTATTTCTAAGGTGTAGCTGACAGTGTAGTATAGTCATGCTTCTCCCTGGCAAATCTAGTGCTAAATAATTAATTGCTGCTCCAAGGGGGAAAATATCCAGTGCACACAGCCAATGGAAATTTCCCATCCGCATTACAGAGCAGCTAGATGTGGAGATACAGAAGCCCCAGGCCTATGTGGGCAGATATCTTTCAGTTGTCAAGACCTGCTACACATATTAAAAAGTGCTGGACTCATTTGTCAGCATACTATTATCTTTTTGTATTGTTTTTGCTGTTGCT
>PVIU01031723.1:0-14480 GCA_004026605.1 Ondatra zibethicus
TAAAGAACATTTATAAACAATATTTGGGAATATGGGCGTAGTTTCTTCTCTCCAAACTTCTTCCTGCTGTATGGGGGCGCTGTCAATCAGGTCTTTCATGGTGTATCCTGTTCATCTCAGTCACCAGTTGAGTGAAGTAATTTTCTGAAGGTGTTCACAGTGACCTTCAGGAGGGCGTGGTCTATCAAACCACATTGGTCTAGAAGGAATCCACAGGGTCTTTTCCTCTCTGAAAACAAAAGAAGAACCTCCTTTCCAAAGCACCATATCCTTAGACCCAAATTTTGAAGCCATTATGCCTTTATGATAATATCCATGCTGGTTTAGCTTAGCAGCCCAGACAATGAAATGTCTCTCTGTACTTAGCTCCTTTACAGTCAAAAAATTCAAAGAAAACACAATAAAATACATAATCCAGACATTCTGTGAGTTTTCCAGTTTTACGTGGCTTATTTTTCTTCTTTTTTTTTTTATCTATGACTATCTGTACTCTGTCTCTTTAAAGACTTTACCCTTTTTTTTAAGGCATTAACATTATTTTATGACTCTCTATACTCTTTTTCTTTTTTTTCCCAAGCCTACGTATTTTATCTAACAGTATGACCCATTAAGAGGTCTTTTATGTCTGAATATGTCCTACTGTGAATCTGTAATTCTTCAATGTACAGGAACAGTTTTGCTTTGCGTTTTTAAAATGCTAAACTCTTAAGATAAATCTAAGCTGCCATGATCCCAGGTCAAATACAGGTACTGCCTGCTTGCTCCACCCAGCCCAACATGGCAGAGCCGCTTGTGCCTCTGAGGCGCGCAAAACATCTTTGTGTATGGCTGCGGAAATCCACTATGCTCTCCCGCCTGACTAAGCCTGATCCCGCCGTCTGCCCGGGCAGGAAGAGCTGAGCCAAGGCAGGGTCTCAGCTACTTTCTTCCCGATCCCAAGCGGACACACAAACATCCGGGCCCACAAATGCTCCGTAGCTGGAGTTTGCACCTGCGGCAGGGCCCAGGAAGCCGCGTTTTAAAATCGCGCGCCTTTTTTATGCTATTTTTTATTGCCAAGTCAGGAAATCTCTCTGCAGCACGCAAACAGCAAAAAGCTGTGTTAAACTCTCTCTCTTTTTTAAGACATCTCAGGTTTTTAAGTGGATTCAGTCCACGTTGAGGCGCCAATCTGTTGTATTGAGGGGCTCGGGCTGTGTTCCCGGCGCAGGGCCCCTTGTGCCATCCGGCTCCCGGTGAGTACCCGAAATAATTACACGGAAACTGTATTCATTGAAATACTGCCTGGCCCATTATCTCCAGCCCCTTATTGGCTAACTCTCACATATTTTAGCCCATCTCCATTAATGTGTATCGCCACTTGAGTCGTTAACTCTCACATATTTGTTTAACCCATTTCTAATAATCTGTGTGTCACCACGAGTCGTGGCTTACCGGCATGAGTCTAACCAGTGTCCATCTTGTGCTGGAGAAGCACGGCGTCTGCTCCACTGCCTTCTCTCTCACAGCATTCCCTTCTATCTACTCCGCCCACCTAAGGGCTGTCCTACCAAAAGGCCAAGGCAGTTTTCTTTATTTAACCAATGAGGGCAATATACAAACAGAAGACCCTCCTACACCAGGGCAGGCTAGCTTTGAACACAGAGATCTTTCTGCATCTTTCTCCTTAGTGATGGGATTAAATGTGTTAACCACTACCAGGCTTATTTATTTTCTTAACCTATTTTACCTACTCCAAGTATTGCTTACCTGGGACATCAGCTATTGATGACCATCCATCTTAATTATCATTTAAATTTTAATAAAGCTTAAGGAGTTTAAAGACATCTCAAAATCAGACAGTGAATGGTGGGATCAAATTTTAATAAAATATAGGAAACTTGTCTCAACTCTTTGTCAATCTGAAAATTTGCTCTATGCCTTTGTATAAATATGCTTATTAGCCTAATGTTTTAATGATTGTGGAGTTGAGACATTCATATGTCTGAGATCTAATATGCAATATGCACACATACAACATGCTTTTAAATGTTTATATTCACAAAACATAAAGCACAGTGGGTTAAACTGTATATGGAAGTGTTATTTCAGCTCTAAATAATAGAACAATGGGTAATATTAGTCATAGCAATGTGTGACTAGTGATTTTAAGATGAAGAATTGAATTTGCCTTTGTAAAGAAAAAGGTGAATAGTCACATCTTCATTCACAAAGTGGGAAAAAGATTGCTGTGCGGTGTAGCACCTGCCTACAATCTTAGTCTTCGGGAAGCCGGGACAGTGCTCACTGTCAGAGTTCTACCTTGGCCTCACAACGGGGTTCTTGGCTTGCCTGATGATATAGCAAGACTCTCTGACCCACTCCCTCAGTCAAAACTAATATACATGGAGAAAACAATATAGTGAACTTAATTCTTTTCTTCTTCTTCTCTCTCTCTCTCTCTCTCTCTTTCTTTCTTTCTTTCTTTCTCTCTTTCTTTCTTTTTTCCTTTTTGAGACAGGGTTTCCTTGTAGCTTTGGAACCTGTCCTGGAAACTAACTCTGTAGACCAGGCTGGCCTTAAACTCACTGAGATCTGCCTGCCTTTGCCTCCCGAGTGCTGGTATTAAAGACATGTGTCACCACTGCCTGGCTTGTGAACTTAATTTTATTGATAATTTGAAGAATTACAAATATGCTTAATATTTTCCTATAGTCAAGAAATTGGGATACATTTTACTCAGTCTGAAACCATGACAATGAAGAATGACTGCTATAGTCTTGATTTCCAGAAATAATTACTTTTGTAATATTAACAATTCTTGATTTTTTTCTGCTTATCACTACTGCAGTTTGCTTAGTAACTGACCATGGTAAATAGCTAATCTTCAACTGAGGAGTATTTGTTGTCTCCTATACAGTAGTGTAGGGCTGTCCTTGCTGACGTCTTGGTGTGTATGAGAAATATGAAATAGACCCTGCCGTGGGATGGTCTATTTTCTATTTTCAATCTGCATTGGTTACATATACCATGACCCAAACTAACTTAATAGTGGGAAGGGTTCACTTGGCCTAACCATCCAGGTTGTAGTTCACCATTGGGGGAACTCAGGGAAGGAAATCAAGTGAGCCCTTGAAGGTGGGAGCTACGGACAAATCTCGCTTGTTGCGTGGACAAATCTCGCTTGCTGACCTGTTCACTCATAGGCTTATGCTGATCCAGGGTTCTTATGTAGCTCAGCACCACCTGCCTAGGGACAGTGACACCCACTGTGGTCCAGCTCAATTAATGATCAACACAACACTTTCTGCACCTATTCCCACAGGCCAGTCTGACCCAGGCAAGTCCTCAATCAAGGCTGTCCACTCAGATGACTCTAGGCTGTGTCAAATTGAAAATAGAAACAAACTAGGACACTAATACTATCACTAACCCATTCTCTGCCGATACATTTAAAAATAAAATTACTTACAATATGGAAAGACATGTGCTGTTGCTAAGAGAAAAACATAATTTATATTTCAGGACTTTTTGAGGTAATTAGGAGAAATATACAGAACCCTGCTTCTGACATGCTGCCTCTTTGGAACTCTACAACCTGATATGCTTCTGCCCCAAATTTCAAATTATTTACAGGGGTGGAGAAAGGAAGTCACTACTATTCAGATTAAGTGACTCTAGTCCAGACCATTGCATTTCTTTCTTAGGGTCACATGGCACTGGGCTAACATGTCCTTGTTGGCATATACACTTTTGGTGAATCTCAATCAGTTTGGACACTGAGTTAATAGTTAATAATAGCCCACACCAGAGTTTTGAGCTTGAGACCTGAATGAAAAACAAATGGTCAATTCTATTCCCATGCTCCTCTTGTCTATAGTATTGGGTTGTAGCAAAGGTAAGAGAAGTCACTCTTTATCCTGTATGATCCTGTAACTGTTCCTAAGGGCAGTTTTCTACTGCTTTGACAGACTGCATTATATGCTAAGCAGACTTCACTTGGAAGAAAGCTATGCTTGCTTCCTCTAAGGTATTCCCAAGCCATTACTCTAAAATGACAATCCTATTGAGAAAAATCTCCATGTAACTAATGTGCTACAGAGTTTCTAGGGTTAGACTTTGGTCTTGCTCGCCAAACGGGAGGTATTCTCAGGTACACCCCACATTTTCTTAAGGTCCTTTCTCCGGAAGGCAGAAAGATATGTATTCAACCTTGAAATGCCTTACAGTGTAAACATATAATGATTTGTGGTAAATAATTCAAAATATATATTTTAAAGGTATTATTATTATGTTTATAAAATCATGTATGATAAAATTAATATCACAAAATGAATAGTTCATATTTTCTTATGCGGTCTGTACAAATCTTAAATTTATGACTATCAATAGTAAAATATCTTTTCTAATGTATATGTGTGTGATGTGTATGCATGTGTACATGTGTGTTCTCATGAGTGTGGGTACACTCATGTGTGTGAGTGTGTGTGCATGTATGTGGAAGCCTGAGGTTGACACCAGGTGTTTTTTCAGATGTTCCTCCTCTTTATACACCATTACAGGGTCTTTCGTTTTCACTCAGAGCTCATCTGGCTAAGAAGCCTGCTCCTAGCATCCCATGTTTCCACCTCCTTATGTAGGAAGTATAGGCATGCCAGCCACCATGCTCACTAGTCATTTACAAGGGTGCCAGGGACTGGAGTTCCAGTCCTTATGCTTGCCCATCAAGTGTTTAACTCATCATTTCCCCACCTCTTATCGTTATAATCTTTAACAGAGTCCCTAGAATGTACTAGAAGACAATATTTCTGGAATTATCTGTAAACAAAAAATAATATAAGGAATTGGCAATAGCTTTATTGTTCCATAAAAACATGTTTTGAGGAAACATGGCACTATAAGAAATAATGTGTTTACTATCTTTTCCATGTGGAGTATCAAATGGAATTGTAACAGGTAACAGAAGACTGAATTCTCAAACCTGAATACAAAGAGATGAAACCTTGATATCTATTTAGACAAGATTAGACACTGATTAGACAAGAAACAAATAATTACTTGTTTTCTCCACATTGTTCTAAGTCTACAACGCTGTGTTTTATGAACTCATGAGTGTTAGTACATTTCAAATAAGAGTATTCGTGTAGAAAGGGAGGCTACAATATTTGTACAGAACCCCTCAAATCTAGTGTTAGGATCTGAGAACATGACTCAGTTGGTATACTATTTGCCATTCAGTCATGAGAACCTGAGTTAGAGCTCCCTTCACCATTCTTAAAAACCTGGTCTGGAGAGTTCCTGGGGCTTGCTGACCAGCGAGTCTACAAGTATTGGCAAAAGACTCATTCAGTGAAAAATCTTGCTTTGAAACTAAGGTGGAGAGCAATTGGAGAAGGCATCAGATGTCAGTCTCTGGCTCCATATACACATGCTTATTCACATATATGTAACTGTAAACATGTGTGAACACTAAATGAACACACACACAGACACACACACACATACACACACACACACACACACACACACACACACACACACAAATCTTGGCCCTGGCTATAGATATAAAAGACAAATAAGAATACAATTAGGGAATTTTCAGATACATCAGTGTTGGATCCTTTGCAATCAGGGTCATTGCACTTGCAGCGCTAGACATTGTGAGGTTCTACACCAGCTGACCCCTGCCCTAGAAAGGCATCTTTGACAGATAAACACACACACTAGTAATTTTGAAGTGTCCTCTGACAGAAAACAAGTTTCAGTGTTTTATCATCCTATTTACAGTGAATACAAACTAGGAGTTCAGGTAAACAAACTAAATTTGTAATGGAGCCATTGAGACCTGTTACAGGTCTCATTATTTATACATGCATACATTATTTACTATGTATCTATAATATCAAGAAATCCACATACTAAAAGGAAAAAGTTTAGTCAAACTGAATCCTTCCAGTCCCACATTTTATGTAGCTTGTATGATTTAACAAGCTTTAAGAAAATGAATATAGAAGTAATGTATAGTTTTTGTCATGCTTTTGATTTAGTATAGACAATATCTAATACACAACTCATGGATGTATCTTCAGGGAAGTTAGTGGTAAATATAAATGTTAGCCTGATAGCCTGACTATTGTGTTGGGCTTGGAAACATCAAGGAACAATGCTATTGTTTATGGTATGTTATGTATTAAGATAGCATGTGAGGTTAAATGTCTAGAAAGATGATTAAAGACATGCGTGATACCTATATCACTGATTTTCAGCAAGTCAAAGTTGTCTTCAGGTACAGAACATAAATCAATCCTACGCATACATCCAAACCCAAAAAGAAGACATGAGTCAATATTCAAATATTTCCTGATTGCCACAGCTGTTAAGCTCTGTGCTAGTATTTGAACATATTCAGAAAATTTTCAGAATTTACAAGTGGACAGTATTAATCTTGCTCCTCTGTCAGTTCATTATATAAAGTATAACTTCTTTATTCAGTAATTGTGACTATTACTTTAATTAGTGCTTTATAATGCCGATGTTAAATATAAAACTCTACATTTCCTATTCTTATAGCCCTTTCACCATAATTGCTAGATACAATTAAAATTATACCACAAAGAGAAAGTGCAATTACAAATGCTACCCATTACATTTGTATTGGGCATATATTTTCTACACATATTTCCATCCAAGACTCAGAGTTAATGCACAAATACAATGATGGTATAGGATAGGGAATTTAAAATAGTAGTAACACTAAACTTCAGATCAACTTACTAATTAATATTAATTAATTTTAAAAAACTTCTTAATAAACTTAAAATGTGTTTCTGCTTCTTTATATTAAAACATTTCTGGAATAAAACATAGAAAACATTTATGACTTAAATTGACTATATTTTACATGTCTTATTGAGAAATCAAATGATTAAAAAAATCAACCCATATATAAAATAAGTGGTTTAGCCTAATGTATTTCCCAACATAATGTAAATAATGGTTTTAGGCATCCAGCTATCTTATTCATTCTTTAGTATATCAAAATGACCATTTTATTAATTTAATTTTTTATGTCATCTGCCACAGCATCTATCTCAGGCTCTTCAAAACAGCAAAGAAAAAATTCTCTATCACACTTGATTCTTAAATTGTGTTTGCTCCCAAAGAATTATTATATTTCTAGCTTATTTACCCTGGGGAATATCAATTAGGTTCGAATTATTTTATGACAAATATTTCTTTCATTTTTAGGTTCAGGGCAAGTGAAGTAGAAATAATGGAAATCAAATAAGAAAGAACAAAATCATGTTTGAGATTCACCTTCTAATTGTTTATCTTTCCATTAAGCATGGGTGTAGCATCACCAGAATGTCCTTATTTTCAGATAGCTAGCAAAATAAGCTGTTTTCTTTTCTTGCTAGTACACAGTTTAGTCTTTTTATATAATACATGCATATACTTAGCACATTCTAATGAGTGTTTTGTAATCTCTGGTACCTAGGACTGACAAAGAATGACTTTCCATGTATGTGGCCAGCTTTCTAACAGCCCATTGACTTCATTGAATTTTCCAAATGTTAGAAAGAACCCAATTGATTCTTTATTCATCATGGGAAAGCAGTTAATATTTTTTTGCCAGTTTCTTCTCAGCAATCATCTTAAGAAAAAAACATATTCTTTACATTGCATTGGAGGATTACTGCCTCCCATATCACCAAGAACATTTTAAAGCTTTATTCTGTCTGTTAGTTAAAATGGAAACTGCTCTCCCTTCAGACACTGGCACTCTGCCATTTGCCTCCAGAACATTTCATAGTTCACTGTCAGGACTGCTGCTTTTTCTAGAAGAACATATGGGACTTTTTGAGACGTTTTCTGTAACATTAAAGTGCAGAACACATAGATCTATTTACATTTACTTACCAATAAACGTATTTTCTAGAATTCTAACCCATTGCAACATCTTTTGAACTCCCTGGGAAGTATTTGAAGACTAATGACAGAAGAAGCTTGTAATTTTGAAGTAGAAAGGATGGTATTTAATTGGAGAGGCGTTTATTATCAGTACAGCGTATCTCCATTTCAGTGGTATTATTTTATCTGACTGGAGTGGATTTTCTCCTTTTGCTTCAGTGATTTCAAATAGTCACCATAAAAAATTGAAAGTGAGGAGGAAAATCCTCCTGCACTCTGTGATGTTGATAAATAAGTCATGGGAATGTAGTAGAAGCTAGCACAAACTTGCAAATGATTGTGGCATTAAAATTGCATCCCGTAAAACTGGGGATAACTTACCTGAATTGCTGTGTAAACACTCTTCTCACTGAAACACCTGTTTGGTCTGATTGTCAGCATTTTCAGTCATATGAATCAAAGAGATAATTTAAAACAAGCAATTAAAATTAGAGTGTGAGTTCATGCTGATCAGTGGGACAACAGTGGAAGTGGGTTCTGTTGTTTATTTGTTCTTACAGGAACTCTAATCTGTGGTGATGCAAGGGAAATGGGAAGCTAAACTGGAACAACAGAACATCTTTCATTTTCTAAATTGTACCACTGTCTGTTCATCAGTCATCAGGGACTCAGCACAGATGATGGGGAAAGCCTTGTTAACCAAAAATCTTTAAGAGGTGGAACCTAGTTTAGCATGGCTTTCTGGGACCGGGAGATAAGAACCTGTACACCACCGAGGTGTGCTCTCTGTGTAGTTTCCTTCGTGGTCAAGAAGAACTTGAATCTTCTGTGTCTGTGGCATGAATTTTCCCCTTATAATAAATAAAATATATATTGCCTATTTTTAAGCTAGCCTGGCTATTTCCATATCTAGGTGACAGTGACACACAACTGAACAAATTCTATATCCTGTCAATCCTCCAACTCAGAAAGGTGATCTAAGATCCATCAGTGTAGAGCACACGCATCATGCCACCACCTCCCCACAAGGAAGCAAATGCTCCCCAAAGTGTTTATTTCTATGGGTGATTGTTAGCCATGGTGTAGTCAAGTTCACATAGTAACACCATTTTCTACAAAAGTTTTGCAAAGTTGATTTGTCCCTTCACTTAATCCTTGACACAAAGAATTCTTACCTAGGAAACGATCCTTTTTGTTTCATAGTTTTGCCTTTTAAATCTAGAAGTGAAGGTTCTAATGACATAAACTTTCTACCAATAACCTTATGCTTAGTTTGTTTACACAAATACTAACTTAAAAGGAACATTATAAGTCACTGGAAATTTTTCTTAAATTATTATAAATGACGAATGTTTTCTATCTCCAGCTAAGTATACAGTAGATCCAAGGTATTCACAAATGTGTTGGTTTTGTTCTTTGTTGTTGTTGTTGCTAGTGTGTGTGTGTGTGTGTGTGTGTGTGTGTGTGTTAATAGGCTCCTAGTCTCCCACATACTATGCTAACATTACCACAGAGCAAGTTTTGCTTTGTTTTGTTTTTGCTTTGTTTTGAGATAGGTTTTTCTTTAACTTTGCAAGACTGGGTGTGAACTAGTTAGCAATCTTCCTGCATCATTTTTTAAAGTAATTAAGATGACAATGAACAGTCAAGGTAAACAGTTACTTTTATGCAGTTTATGATGAAGTTTATCTGTTGTAACAGGGATGTTTTCCATTCCCTGTGATTTGTGGAAGAAGAATGACTTCCAGGCTGGGACCATTTGTTTCAGTTAGGTGTACATGTCTGGGCACTAGGCCATAGTAGGAGATAATCTATATAGTACTGTATCATCAGGAAGCTTGCTTTCTTATTATTGTAAAAATATTATGAGCTCCAAGGCCAGTGTTGGAGACTAAACAAAGACCAAGTATGTAGACTCCATGTTATTTTATACATATTTAATCAGCAGTTATAATTCTTCTGTCTTAAATGATAGTCTTTATTGTGCTAGTTAATAATTCTATATGATACTACTCTAACTTATAAATTCTTATCAAAGCACAACAAAGCTCTATTTAATATTATAGTTTTAGCATTGCCTCCAGTTAGGAATGAATCTCTCTTTCCAGAACTGTATATTAAATGTCAACTTGAATTGAAATATATGGTCAAAGTGGCAATTATAGAAGTGTCATGTTTACCTTTTATCCACATTTTGTCATATTATTTTAGGTAGTATGGGTGTAATTTTTGTTTTTCTTAGTTGGTAGAAGTTTTAAACTTGGATTAATCCTTGGTATTTCATAAGGCATTTGATTTCTTTACTACAATACACATGGAGGATATTTTCAATGGCTCAGCTAGCTTCCTCTTTGACATGCTTAGGAGACACTCAAGCTTTGACTTTTTATGCTTTCAAATGCACTATGAATCATTCTGCCAAACTCCTGCCCTTCATGTGAATGATATATTTTATTTACACGCTAAGAAAAAAATCCATGCATGGCTATTATTAATCACTCACACCTTTAAGAATGATCTTACCATTTAGCTATTCATCAAGATGGCTATCTTTCCTGTTAGAAAGAGGCACATCATAACTGATGTATAATTAAACTGTAGATAGGCCTAAATACATAGCTATTGCTAGAATAAATGTCTCTTCATGTTAGAATTATGAGTAGCCATATACACTCACATGCACACAGGCACGCACACACACACACACACACACACACACACACACGCACACACAGCTACTGTAGGCTACATCCATCCATCCTGGGAGTTTTCTTTTAAGTCTCAAAATGCTAAGGCAATGTCAGCTTATAGGTAGTATATCAGGATTGTTCTGAAGAGCAGCCCACTGATTCAAAAAAGTTGTGCTTACATCTGACAAGGTCAGCAAGACACTAGATGATCAGACTGAGCAAAGACTCTGAGAAGTATTTGTTAAAACAGTAAACTGACATGGAAAAGAGGATATGGTTAGGATTTTATTACACAAAAGTTGTTTTCAAGTGTGTATAACTTGTACAACACTAAAATAATATATAAGGAGAGAGAAGTTTAAAATGAATCCAGACAGCATATTAAAATTATGACACAAGGAAAATCATTTCCATAAATCCTTACAGCTTTGAGGCTTTGAATAAGGATGCTAAGTTCATTCTCTTCATCAGATTTTATCTCCCTCAGTATTAGTAATCACTCATTAGAAAACAAAGTAAGCAGTAGAGAAAATTGTTGACAGAAATAAAGCTGCCTACAATGTCTGGTGGAGGTTGATATAGTGTGGTGAAAAGGAAACTGTGTTTGTAAGATATCCTTTTTTTAATTTTTTTATATCTGGCATTAAAAAATCTTCTTAATAGGAAGGTGGGAAATCTTTAGCAGACAGCTTTCTAACTAATTTGCTAGCATTGTGGAAGGAATTCTATCTTTAAGACATATGACTGAATTTTAATTTAGATGTTTATGCCCAATGCAAAGCTAAGCAACTCTAAGGGAGAAGTGATTTCATGGGACAGAGATATCAATATACATTACAACAACTTGTCATAAGCATAAGTGACATTCAGTTATTCTTATTCTATATTGAGGAAATGCTTGCAGTGTGCCTGACATTGTGTGCAATGTTGTGATTATGAGGAAGAGTGAAGTGAAAACTACCAAACTGGACCATTTCATGGATAGAAACAAAGTTAATCAGGGGAAGAGACTGCCATAGTGCCTCTGAAAATATAGAACAGTGGTTTTACAGAAAAATAGGTAGATTTTATATGATAGCTATGGGACAAGAGCTGTCTTTGGGCTGAAGCAGGCCCTAGCATTAACCAGGTACTAGATTAGATGCCTTTGCCTGAGGTAGCGGGCAGTTGGGGTTGGTAACCTGAGGTAGTGGTTTTCTGGGTCCACTGAAGTCTACCTTGTCTGATTCCTGAGCTTAGGTTTCTGTTCACTCTATCAGAGTCCTGCCTGGGTCCAGCCGTTGTTATCAGCACTGCTATTTTTGGGGCCTGCTTGAACCTAACAGAGATGAACAGAAATATAGCAAATAAAGGTTCTTTTTCATGGGGATAAGACTAGTTTATGTGAAGTCTCAGTATGAGACTTACCATGAGGCAAAGGCATTTCCATAAGCACAGTGCCACTCATAGCCTTGCTTGATGTACTGTGAGTGTATCAGTGGGGGGGAATTTGAGTGCCTTTCCAGGACAGGTACTTAGTTGACATCCAAGAAGCAGCTTGTGCTTTCTTTTCTGCACTTTCTTGTATTTAATTATTTATTGAGTTTAGATCCCAGCCTCAGTTTCCCCTCTTTTCTCTCCTTTCATTCCTTCTCCCCCTCTTCAATCCACTCCTCCTCTGTTAGGTCAGAAAGGGGCAGGCCTCCCATTGGTATCAACAAAGCAAGGCATTTCAAGTTGCAGTAAGGCTAAGCACCTCCTATTGTATTTAGGCTGGGAAAGGTGACCCAACATGAGGAATAGAGTCCCAACAGCCAGTCAAAGATTTAGGAACAGACCCTGCTGCGATTGTTAAGGGTCCCACAGTAGACCAATCTATACATCTGTCGCATATATTTAGAGGGCCTAAGATGGTCCCATTCAGAATCACTGGTCTTGTTGGTTCAAATGCTGTGAAGTGCTATGAGCAAGATTAGTTCTCTCTCTCTCTCTCTCTCTCTCTCTCTCTCTGTGTGTGTGTGTGTGTGTGTGTGTGTGTGTGTTTGTGTGTGTGATGTGCAGGTATACAATATCCTTAAGCCATGTGGCTCCTACAATCCTTTCTTTCTCTCTCAGCAGGATTCCCTGAGCTAGGCCTACTTTTTGGCAGAGGGGTGTGTGTGTGTGTGTGTGTGTGTGTAGGTATACAATGTCCTTGAGCACTCTGGCTCCTACAATCCTTTCTTCCTCTCTCAGCAGGATTCCCTGAGCTAGGCCTAATTTTTGGCAGAGGGTTTCTCCATGTGTATCCATCAGTTTCTGGATGAAGGTCTCTGAGGACAACAGGGGTAGTCACCAATTTGGTGACAGGAGGAGGTCAGTGAGGCTATATATCCACTGCAGTTAATAGACCTAGATTCCCTAAGGAAAAAAGAAGCAGTCATGAAAAGTCTACTAAAAAGAATGCCCAGGATCAGACAGTTTCAGTACACAATTCTGAGACATTCAGAAAAGAGCTAATGCTATTACTTTAAGTTATTACACAAAATAGAAACAGAAGGAACATTACCAAATTATTTTTTATGAGGCCACAGTTACTCTGATACCCAAAACACACAAAGACCCAACAAAAAAGAGAATTAAAGATCAGTTTCCTCATGAATATTTATGCAAAATAATAAAATACTGACAGGCTGAACCCAAGAACAAATAAAAAAGATCATCCACCATGATCAGGTGGGCTTCATCCCAGAGATGCAGGGATGGTTCAATATATGAAAATCTGTCATTACAATCCACCATGTAAATAAATTGAAAGAAAATACCCATTAGATACTGACAAAGCCTTTGACAAAATCCAATACCCCTTCATAATAAAACTCTTGGATAGAACAGGGATATAAGTAACATGCCTAAATATAATAAAAGCAATATAAAGCAAGCTGATAGCCAATATCAAATTAAATGGAGAGATACTCAAAGATATTTCACTAAAATCTAAAACAAGATAAGGTTGTCTACTCTTTCCATATCTATTCCACATAGTACTTAAAGTTTAAGCTAGAGCAAGAAGGCAACAAAAGGAGGTCAAGGGGATATGATTGGAAAAGAAGAAGTGAAAGTGCAGGTGATATGAGAGTATGCATAAGGGATCCCAAAATTCTACCAGGGAACTCCTGCAGGTGATAAACATCTTTAGTGAAGTGGCTGAATACATGTGCAGCTTTTTAAAATTTCTACTTTTTTTTGTATCTAACTAGTCTTCTTCAGTAATGATGGTACTAGAGTATGATGAATACAGAATAGTCACATTCACTATTTCTTATTCCAAGAGAGTAGCGGCAAGGACCAAAAGAATGACATCCTTTAGGATCTGGATCACATTTATCTCTTGTGTCTGACAAGATGCACCAAGATTGCTCAACCATATATTGTAGATAAACCCTCTCTTATTTGGACTCATTTAATATAGTCAGCATGTGCTCTTTGGTCACTGCTTAAATGTGCCTTCTTAGAACAGAATTCTCTGGTATCCAGCAGTGCATAACCAGCCCTGGAGCTAAAATATTAAAAAGGAAATAAAAATAACTCCCCAGAAAGTTACTAGCATCCATATTTTTTGGACAATAATTACAGAAGTCAGTTATAAAAGCTTATGCAAGGGTTAGTGAATGATCTCCTATACCTTCACAGAAATGCTAATGGCTATTTATTTGTAATATGCTCTTAAAATATAGGTTTCAATGAAAGCTAGAAGGTCTTGGATAGATGTGCTGCAGAAACTAAGAGACCATGGATGCAAGCCCAGACTACTATACCCAGCAAAGCTTTCTTTCACCATCGATGGGGAAAACAAGATATTCCAGGATAAAAACAAATTTAAGCAATATGTAGCCACGAACCCAGCCTTACAGAAAGTACTAGAAGGTAAACCACAACTAA
>PVIU01031724.1:0-14440 GCA_004026605.1 Ondatra zibethicus
ACTTGAACTGAAGTCACTGTAAGGCTAAGTTAATCAGATACTTACATGGAGCTTTGGAGTTTGAAAGAATTGTTAGGGAGGGAGCTTTGCAAAAGCCCCAGGATCAGATGCCAAAGAGCAGTGCATAGGGTGCACTTAAGCAAGTTGGCACCCTCTGTACTCTGTATCCACTCTACTATGGTGGTTCAGCCTCCTCCAGTTGTTTCACTATTTACTTTTTTGGCAACTCATGTAACTGTCAGTGACGGTATCCTACAGCCCCCATTTTGCAGTCTTCATAGGAATGTAAAGCTCTTTAGTCTCCACCCCATCAGTCCCCAATACTTGTCCCCAATACTGGCAAAAATAAGGATATTCTAAGATACATTTAAATTTCTCCCTTTTGCTAACAACTAGTGAAATAATAGATTGCATGAAATTTGAGTTTCCCTGGGAATTTCTCTGTGGAAAAAGACTGACTCCTCCAGGTGAGACCGTGTCTACTGAAGAAACATTTACTCCTTATCTGACCACCTTACAGGAGAGACAGGAGCTGAGGTTTGAGGAGGGTTTTAGCGATGGGAATGCTTTCATTATATGACTTAGTTATATTAACTCAGTTGTGTACATCCCTTGTCATCCATCTAAACCTGCTAGGACCCCAAGGATAAATTAATCACCTTATATCTTCATCACTGTTCCAATTTAGTCACACCAAAAGTCTCATGTTTATTACTTTTATTAATAATTTGTTTGATGACGAATTATCAAGTCGGCACAAATCAATAACCAAGCTAGCTCAATAGAAACAGGTATTTTTAATGAAAGGAAAAAGGGGAGCTCACTCTACCAAAGTTGCGATCCAATCCCTCTGGCCAACACCACATGGAGAGAGCGCTTACCTGTGTTCTCCCGATTTTCTACCTGGGGTCCCAGTAGCCACACCCCAACTTGATGTGATTGGCTAGTGGCTCTTCCCCCATCATCTCTCCCTTCTGTCTAAACAGGATTAATCCAAACCCAACATAGCTATATACAATTGGAGCAGACAGATTTGGCGCCCACGTGATGCGCTAAATCCACCTAAAAACATGAGACAGCTTTAAAAACCTGAGAGAGAGTTTAACACAGCTTTTTCCTGTTTGCGTGGTTTTAAAGCGCGGCTTCTTGGGCCCTGCTGCCAGTGCAAACTCCGGCTCTGGAGCATTTCTGGGCCCAGATGTTTGTGGTTCCGCTTGGGATTGCGAAGAAAGTAGCTGAGACCCTGCCTTGGCTCAGCTCTTCCTGCCTGGGCAGACGGCGGGATCAGGCTTAGTCAGGCGGGAGAGCATGGTGGATTTCCGCAGCCATTAAGGCTGCGCAGAGCTCAGAGGCACAAGCGAAAAATAAGCCATGTAAAAATGGAAAATTCACAGAATGTCTGGATTATTATTTTATTGTGTTTTCTTTAAATTTTTTGACTGTGAAGGAGCTAACTACAGAGAAAATTTTCATTGTATGGCCTGCCAATCAAAACCAACATATATGTCCTAAAGGTATCATGACTTCTAAATTTGGGTCTAAGAATATGGTGCTTTGGAAAGGAGGGTCTTCTTTTGTTTTCACAGAGGATGAGACCCTGTGTATCCCTTCTGGACAAATATGGTTTGATAGACCACTCCCTCCTGAAAGGTCACTGTGAACACCTTCAGAAAATTACTTCATTCAAGTGCTGACTGAGATGAACAGGATACACCATCAAAGACCTGATCGACAGCGCCCCCATACAGCAGGAAGAAGTTTGGAGAGAAGTAACTATGCCCATATTCCCAAATATTGTTTATAAATGTTCTTTATATTTAAAGGGGGGGATGATATAGATATGGATAATTTAAATTGGTATAAATTTTGCCTTATTGATATAAATTTAAGGTCAATCTTGTTATATTTCTGCTCTTGATTAAGGTATTGTGATTGTGTAGTTCATTTAAAAATGTAATGTATAACTAGGAAATATAGGTTGTTAATGGATAGTCATTGATATAGTCAAGTTTGTAGTCATGTTAGATTTTCTAGATATATAGAGATATATTTCAGATAGGCATTCTTCATATCTTTCAAAGACTACAGAACATGGCATTTAATGTTTTAATAACTTAGGACTTTTCAAGACAATGAGACACGTCTGCTCCTGGCAGCACCAGCTACTTCAAGAGGAAGACGGGCATCGAAGAGACTCCTTATGGAGTTGGTTTGCCATTTGGACAAGAAAGTGCTCTTGCCTGGACTGTTGCATAAACTGGACACAAAGAACCCACAGAGAGAGGACTGCTGAACTTGCCTAAAGGTGAGATGATCCTTCAGGGTTCCTGCTTCTATGAAAGAGTCTGCAGGACACAGAAGAAAGTGACTGAACTGTCTTTAAATTTTCCTGCTTCATGGAAAAGTCTGCTGGATACTATGGGCCTGTAGGCTAAAGATGGATGCCCCAACAGTACAAAGGAACTTTGGGTGACTGTATAGGCAGCGAGATGTCTCTGTCATTTCTAGAGTTTGGAAGTTGCTTATTTCTTGTTTACTTAGGTAATATTTTATCCTTCTGGAGTCTTTGGTGGAGTTGAAGAATGGATAGTTATAGTTTTCCTTTGTCATGATAAAAGATAAAATAGGTGGTAACTGTAATTCTTGCTTGATAATTGTTTTGTTATATGTAATTTTACTATGTTAAAATGAAAGCCTTTTTTTGTTTAAACAGAAAAAGGGGAAATGGTGTAGGAGGGTCTTCTGTTTGTATATTGCCCTCATTGGTTAAATAAAGAATCTGCCTTGGCCTTCTGATAGGGCAGGACTTAGATAGACAGGATAAAGAGAACAGAATGCTGGCAAGGGGATAGAGCCAGAGAGAGCCGCCGCCATGAAGCTCCCAGGTCACAGACGCTGAATCTTTCCCGGTAAGCCATGACTAGTGGCGACACACAGATTATTAGAAATGGGTTAAACAAATATGTGAGAGTTAGCCAATAAGAGGCTAGAGCTAATGGGCCAGGCAGTATTTAAATGAAAAAAAAAAGAATAAAGTTCTTCAAATATTTATTATTTAGGACAAAAGTATCTTAATATTAAGGGTTCACATTTCTACTCTATTGCTTTTCTTAATGATTCAAAATTACCAAACAATAACTGTTATCATTAAGTGAATTCTCATGCATTTGCTGTTAACAGTCAAATTTTCTTTTCTTGTGCATTGAGGGGAGTCATAAAAACACATTATTTTAATTTGCTACTTTTGTCTTCAGTTACAGGTAGTCAACTTCTTATCTGCCAGTTAAGATTTTAGACTTTCACATTAGACAAAGATCTATTAAAACGTGTCAAGAATAAATTGATACTAAACCTGATGATGAAGGCTTGAACAGGGCCATTAGAATTTATTGTCTTGCCTGTTTGTGAAATAGCTAATGTATTTCATTTGTAGTGTTTCTTTATTCACAAAAAGAACAATTATTTCACTTTCAATTTGTGTTTAAGTCTTTCAAGAGAGTGTGCAATGCTAAATTAATGAAAGATATCTTTACTTGAAACATTCTCTCATAATTCAGTGTCATTTCTTGTTTTCATTCTTAGCTATATAGTAAGCATCATATCATAAATTTTCAGCAAACTGGAATTTTGACCACCTAATCTGCAAAGGTTCATCTGTATTTCTATTCTGAAATTCTAAATAAATCCCTTATTAAGCAACACATTCAGGTTTTATCTCATTACTTTTTTATTGTTTTACACAGATTTCATCTAACAAAATATAAGCTCCATGCACTAGTTAATATTTGAAGTTTATTCACCATGCTTTCAGGTGAGCAAATGAACAATTGTTCTAAAAATATCTGATTTTTTTGTAGTTTCAACCATTAACATTTGTCTTCTTTTTTAAATTTCAGAAAAGCGAATGATGCCCACACATATTAGTTTTGAAAGAAGTATCTTTTTATCCAAAACATTTGTCAATTATCCTCTGAAGATTTTAACAGAAATTGAAGATAGGGAATAATTAACTCTACCAAAATAAGATGACACTACCAGACCTCATGTTCCCCAGTGAATTTTTGTAGCCACAATCATTCCTGAGTCTCTGGCCTCATAATTGATAAAGAACACCCCTGTCCTAACCTTCCCGGCAGCTTATGTTGCATCTCAGGTGACTGGGTGTTTAATTAATATGTTAAATCTTTTCAAAAAGAATTTGAGAAGAGATGTGGTTCCTGTCTCATTTGACGTCATTTCTTCTTGTTTACAGGTCACTGTATTGTATTAGAATAGTTCAATTTTGAAAATATTTAAAATTTATTCTTGTGTACTCACAACACTATTTTAACTCAAATATATATCACCAATAACACATAGTGCATATATCATATTATGTAAAAATGTTAAAGTAAATTTTAAATTTTTTAGATTATAATTATATTGTCGGGGTTTTCTGTCCTGCCCATTTCCTGCATTCGTTAAGTCCCAAAGAAAATCACACAGAGGTCTACATTAGTTATAAACTGATTGTCCCATTAGCTCAAGCTTCTTATTAACTCTTACAACTTATACTGGTCCATTATTCTAATATATGTTAGCCACATGGCTCGGTACCTTTTTCAGTAGGACAGGTCACATCTTTCTTCTTCTGTGTCTCAGCAGGACTGCGGAGGAATGGGCTTCCTCCTTCCCAAAATTCTCCTGTTCTCATTGACCCACCTCTACTTCCTGTCTGGTTGTCCTGCCTATACTTCCTGCCTGGATACTGGCCAATCAGCATTTAGTTAAAACATAATTGACAGAATATAGACAACTCTCATGTACCACATCCCCCTCTCTTTTTTTTGAAAAAAAAAAAAAGCAAAAAACAAGAACATCCATAGTCCATTTTTTGGGAATGAGAGTGTAGTTTTCCAGGCTACTTTCTGCTGGTTGGAGGCACTGATAATCTTATGGGGACCTAAAGAAAATTTAGAATTATGATCAAGTCCTGAGTCTTGTGAGTCTTGATCATCTCAGGCAGCAGTCTTGAATCTGTTCTGGATGTAGAACTCAGACATCCGTGTCATCTGTTCCTACTAGAGATTTCTCAGGTGTTCTTCCTTGAGCAAACCTGATTTTTCTTAACTCAGAATGAATCCACAGCCTGTCATTTCCTGTGGAAACAAAAGCAAATACTCTTCTACAAAGTAACATACCTTTTGACTTCAATTTTGAAGTCAAGGTATTATTAAAATATCTATCTTGGATTAATTCAGCAGCATTTATAAGCAAATATCTTTTAGCAGCTGTTGCTCCTTCTTCAACATTCAAACAATTCAAAGAGAGCATAATAACATATAGTATCCAAGTTCTCTGTGTATTTTTCATCTTTACATGGCTTTATTTTAACCTCTATTTCTTTTATTTTTACTTTGAGTTTTTGAGACAGGTTCTCTGTATATCTTTGGCTGTCCTGGAACTCCCTCTGTAGACCAGGCTGTCTTTGAACTCACAAGATCCACATGCCTCTGCCTCCCAAGTGCTGGGATTAAAGGCATGTGATACCACACCTTGAACTCACAGAGATCTGTCTGCCTCTGCCTTCCAGGCATTGGGATTAAAGGTGTGTGCCTCCATGCCTTGAACTCACAGAGGTATGCCTGCCTCTGTCTTCCAAGTGTTGGGATTAAATGTGTGTGCCACCACACCCAACTACTCTCTTTTTTTAAGGCTTTAACCTTTTTCTTTACTCTCCCAAGCTTGCATATATTTTTATACACTGTAAAACATTTAGAGCTTTTCTTTGTCTTTGAATCTCTCATTACTGTGTATCTCTCTTTTTCTGACCACATGAGTCTTTAATTTGCTAAGATTTATGGAGAGGATTAATACCGTGGCTTTGATGGATAGATCCAGCCCATTCCTTTGCTTTCTGAGATTCCAGGCTCATGGCAGAGGTACTGCCAGAGACATTTTTATTGCCACAACTCTATGACGTTTCAAGCTGTAACAGTGTGTCCACAAACAACACTCAAGTGCTCCCTCTGTAGCCAGAAACCCTGCCTCAAAGAGTCAGAGTTTATACTGGCAGGACAGCCCAGAAAGCTGGTATTTTACAACAGTGCAGCTTTTTTCCTGCTATCACTGATCAGCAAAAAGCATGCTCAGCTTTTATCATTTAAGTGTTTTGTGATAGGACCTCATAAACAGCTGCAGGGTTTTGCAGCTAAAGCTGAGTCAGGAAGCCCCTCTTAAATGAGAGTGCTTGCCTCTAGCAAGCAGTGCATATCTGAGAAATTGCTACTACCAAGAAGCCATGCTTTACTCTATTCTTTTCTATCTAGAATTACTTCCCAAGCTCTCTCAGGTCTTATGTGGATGCAGTTGTCCACATGTTGGGCACCATTCTGTTGTCGGGGTTTTCTGTCCTGCCCAGTTTCTGCATTATGGACTCTAGACCCACATGGCTCGGTAACTTCTTCAGCTGGGCCTTTCACATTTTCCTCCTTCTGTGTCTGGTCAGGACTGTGGAGGAATGGTCTTCCTCCTTCCCAGAATTCTCCTGTTCTCATTGACCTGCCTCTACTTCCTGTCTAGTTGTCCTGCCTATACTTCCTGCCTGGCTACTGGCTAATCAGTGTTTACTTAAAACATAATTGACAGAATATAGACAATAGTCCTGCACCATTATTATATCATTCTTCACTTACTTTTTCTACATTCAGTTTTTCAATATACCCCTTGCCGTTTCCCAATTACATGGCCTTTCTCTTTAATAGATATGTGTATATGTATATGCATATATAAACTTATTTATATTTTAATTATATACATTATATGTAATTTATGTAAGAATAAATATATTCCTAAGTTTTCAATAAAATATGCTTTCAATAAAATTTTAAATATAACTTCAGAAATTCTTAAAGCTGGAACAATAACCTCAAAAAATGATGAAATGTTAAGTTCTGTAGAGGTCAAGGAAGAACTGAGAGTTAGTTAATACAGGACACAAAATTAGGGAACAAGAGAACTTTTCAGACTCCCTCTCTATTAATATATGATTTATATATTTTCCCTTTAGAAATATTGATAAGTAACAGTTTGAAGATGTTTCTTATTTTGTTTATTTGAAAATAGATTCTTCCTCTGCTGGAGAGGATACAGAGTAATGAAAAAAGTCCTCCACTGCTGGTGGGAGCAAAAACTTGTACAGTCACTTTAAAAATCAGTATGGCAATTTCTCAGAAAATTGGAATCAACCTACCTCAAGACTCAGTGATACCCATCCTGGGAATATACCCAAAGAATATGCAGTCATACACAAGGACACATGATCAATTTTGTTCATAGAAGCACTATTTGTAATAACCAGAACCTGGAAACACCATGATGCCCCTTTAATTGAAGAATGGATAAATAAAATGCATATTTACACAATGGAATATTACTTAGCTATAAAAAATAATGACATAGTGAATTTTGCAGGACAATTTTTGGAACTAGAAAAAAATACTGAGTGAGGTAACACAGACATAAAAAGATAAACATGGTATGCACTCATAAATTGATACTCATTGTAAGACATAGGATAACCAGACTACAATCCACAGCTCCAGAGATGCTAGGTATCAAGAAGGACCCTACAGGAACACATGGATAACTCTGGGAAGGAAAAATAGATGAGATCTTCTTGATATAGGAAACCTTTATGGGGTTATGGAGAAGCCTGGTTCTAGGAAAATTTCCAGAAATTCAAAAAGATGACTCTAGCTAAGACCCCTAGCAATAATGAACTGGCCCTCACTGGTAATCAACTTGGTGACTACCCTGTCATCATAGATCCTTGATCTAGTAACTGATAGAAGCAGATGTAGAGATCCATAGGCAAGCACCAGGCTGAACTCCAGGAGTTCAGCTGAAGAGAGGAAGTATGGGTTGTATAAACAAGGGGGATCAATATTCTAATGGGGAAACCCACAGATACAGTTGAAAAGAGCCCCTGGAAGCTTATGAACTCTAGACCCACAGCTGAGGAACCTGCACGGTATCGAACTAGAACTTCTCCATGTTGGAGACAGTTTTGTACCCTGGTCTGTTTGTGTAGCCCCTGGCAGTGGGACCAGGAACTAGCCCTGGTGCATGAGCTGGCTTTTTGGAGCTCATTCCCTATGGTGGGATGCCTTGTTCAGTTTTGATACTGGGGAAGGACCTTTTCCCTGCCTCAACTGAATGTACCAGGCTTTGTTGACTGCCCATGGAAGAGACCTTACTATTTCTGAGGAGAAGATGAGGGGTGAGTTAGGGGTGAGGTGGAGGGAGTAAGAGGAGGGGAGGGAGTGAGAACTGTGGTTCATATGTAAAATAAATATAAATTTTTAAAAAAGGGGGAAAAAGAAAGAAAATAGCTTCTTCTCAGATAAAATACATTCTGACAACAGTTTTCTCTCCCTCCAAATTCTGCAGTGTCCTACCACTTTACCTCTCCTACAGATGACAACAGTTTTCTCTCCCTCCAAATCCTGCAGTGTCCTACCACTTTACCTCTCCTACAGATCCCTTCAGAAAATAACAAGCTTTAAGAGACAACAACCAAATAGGATAAAATAAGATACTATAAGTCAAGGCAAAAGCCCTCATATCGACATTGGACAAGACAACCCAATAGATGAGAAAGAGTCTCAAGGACAAGCAATAGAGTCAGAGATACACCTGCTCCCACAAGAACAACAGGACAACAGTCATAGCACATACATAGAGCACCAGGTACAGACCCATGCTGGCAGAGGGACTGGCACATTAGTCCTTGTGAATGCATATGAGCCTGGAGGAGGTGATTCATTGGGCCATGTTCTCCTGATGTTCTTGATCCCTTCCCTTGCACTCTTTTGTGTCATTCCCTGAACTCTGAGGAGATGGACCCAATGGAGCTTTTGAGGTGTTTCTTTTATCAAATTATTAAATCAGTATTTTGATATATAAATTATTTTTATGGGCAATTTGACTTAATTAATTTATATTTTATAGTTTGTTTTATTAAAATACTTATCCAAAAAATGTAGCCGCTACTGCAGAAATTCTTCTGTGCTGAGTACAAAATAATACTGATCACTATTGGTAGTTACAACTTCCAGATTTTTCCACACAGAAATTTTTTCCCATTTCTCTTTGTCACAATTCAGCCAAGACATATATGTTTCATTCTTTGAATCTGTCATTTCAAGTCCCAGATTTTCTCTCTGTAATCATTCTTCTGCATTGCCTTCAAAGCCATTTCTTCTTGTCAGTATCCATGTGGCACAACAGTGCTTCTGAAAGCAGTTTGAAGATGTTTGACCTGATTTGATCAGCATTTTGTTTATTCCTTATTCCTTTTTGTCATAAAATAATAGAAACTTGACAGAACATGGCATTTTACAATGTGTATGATGACATTGCTTTACACAGAAAGATAAGCTCTGTTTTTCTATGAGTTACACAATTATTGCATAGACATCTTTAGCACTGCATGAATCTGTGACATTTCTTTTTATGATTTAATTTATTTGTTATTCTCTCCATAATACATCCAAACTTTACCCTCTCCTTTTTCCTCTCCTCCCAGTCCCCCCAACACCTCCTCTCTCTCCCAGATCCAATGCTCTACCATTTCATTTCAGAAAAAAAGCAGACCTCCCAGTGATATCAACCAAACTTGATATAAAAAGATGAAAAAAGACTAAGCATAAACCTTCATATCAAGGATGGATGAAGTAACGCAGTAGGAGGAAAATGGTCCTAAAAGCAAGCAAATACATTAGACATGGTCCCTATTCCCATTGCTAGGATTTCATGGAAACACAAAGTTAACAACCTAAACATATATGCAAGGGGATTGGGTTTGTTCCATGTAGGCTCCTTGGTTGTTCACCCTCTGTGAACCTCTATGAGTCCAGGT
Source organism: Ondatra zibethicus (assembly GCA_004026605.1). NCBI lineage: Eukaryota > Metazoa > Chordata > Mammalia > Rodentia > Cricetidae > Ondatra > Ondatra zibethicus. The sequence continues at coordinate 9,902 of PVIU01031724.1, forward strand.
TAGTTGATTATCTGAGTTTTCTTGTGTTGTCCTTGATTCCTCTGGTTCCTACAATCCTTCCTCTCCATCTTCAACAGGATTTCCTGAATTCTTCCCAGCGTTTGGCTGTGGATATCTGTATCTTCTCCCATCAGATGCTGGATGAAGTCTCTCTGATGGCAATTGAGCATCAATTTATGAGTATAGCAGAGTATCATTAGGAATTATTTCATTGTTTTTTTTCTGGTCTTGCTTGGTTTTATCCTAGATATTTGGCTATTCAGCCTCTGGTTCTTAGCCCTTCAGGCAGTGTCAGGGGTAGACTCCCTCGTGTGGCATAGGTCTTAAGCTGGACTATAAATCAATGAATAATCATGCTAAAATCCACAGACCCAGTTAGTCTAAGTAATAAGGAGGGCTCAAGGTGGGAAGCATGAATCTACCTGGGAAGAGTAAATGGAATAAATTTAGAGGATGGACTGGGGCCAGGAGAGATCAGATTGGGTGAGGGTTGGAAGGAGAGAATACTGGAAAAGATGACTGAAATTGAGGGCATTTTGGAGTGAGGTATAAAACTAGTGCAAATGCAACTTCCAGGAATCTATGAAGATAACTCAATCTAAGACACCTAGTAATGGGTTATATGGAATCTGAGCCTGCCATTTTCTGTGACTAGGCAGGCAAGGCTCCCAGTGGAGGGATTGGTATACCAACTCAGTAACAAAACCTTCAACCTACAATTTGTCCTGTCTGCAAGATGTGCTTTGGTGAATGTGGTGCAGCACTTGGGGATTGTCCAACACACTTCCATTTTTAGGTGTTCAAAAAAAATCCCGAACTAAAGAACTACAGTATGTATGTAGAGGTAGTGGTGAAGACCCATGTAGGCTCCTTTCTTGATACTTCAGTTCTGTGGACCCCTATGAGCCCTGCTTAGTTGATTTTGTGCGCTATGTTCTTTTGGTGTCCTCAACCCTTCTGGATCCTACAATCCTTTTTCTCTGTTTTCTGTGGAGCTCCCTAAGCTCTGCCTAATATTTGGCCATGGGTCTGGAGGAAGCCTTTCTGATGATACCTGGGCTAGGCACAGATACTTTGAGTATAGTAGAATATCATTAAATTTTATTGTATTTTTAAAATTATTTTTGGCTGTTTAGTTTGGTTCTTTCCTAGGTCTCTGTGGCATACAGCTTCCAAATCCTGGCCATCTAGGTAGTTTTAGTCACTGACTCCATTTTGTGGCTAGATCAGCTATTGACAGCCATTGCCAGGAGCTCTGACCCACCATTGCCCAGTGCATCTTGTAGGCAGGGGATGTTGTAGGTCATAGAATTTGTGGCTTAATTGGTGTTCCAGTCTTACCACTGGGAGCCTAGCCTGGTTAAAAAAATGTCTAGTTCAGGCTTCAAATCCTTTATTTATATGCATTTTGCTAGGGCAAACCATATAGATTCCTAGAAATTTCCACTGCACTATGTTTTCATATTGCCTCCTAAATGTCCACTATTTCTGGTGTCTCTCCCCATACTTCCTCTCTCTGTCATTCCCTTCCCAACCTGATCCCTTCTGTTCCCACCCCCACCCACAAAATCTATTTTATTTTCCCTTCCCAGTGAGATCCATGCATCCCTCCCTAGTCCTCTCTCTTCTATATCTAACTTCTATGGATCTGCGGATTGTCGAGTGATTATGTATTATTTAATGAACTATTTAGATGCTTTATGTCAGTCTATGAATTTTAGTACTGTCAATTAATGGAAAACTTACAGCTCCAAATTTCCACAAGATAAAAATAGAAGTCACTTCGTTATACAAATGCTTAATTTTTGAGTGCTCGATAACCCTAAAGTATTTGCAGAATGAATGACTATGCAGTCACTAACTATGTCTTTGGATGATGCCTAGAGCCAATTATTAATGATTGCCTAAACTTGAAGATTTGATAAAAAGTTCTCTAAATAAAAGTACTTTATATAATGCTGTGGGGACAATGGTCTGTACCCTGTCACTTGAATTTTAAATAAACACTGATTGGCCAGTAGCCAGGCAGGAATTATAGGCAGTAAGTAGAGGTAGGGCAACAAGAATTATGGGAAGAGAAAGTTTCAGTTCATAGTCGTCACCCAGACACAGAGGAAGCCAGAAACAGAGCAAGCACTATGTGACTGTCTCGTCAAAAAAAGGTACCAAGCCATGTGGTTAACCCAGACAAGAATTATGGACTAATATAAGTTATAAGAGCTAATAAGAAGCCTGAGATACTAGGCCAATCAGTTTTAATTAATGTAGACCTCTGTGTGATTTCTTTGGGATTTAACGACTGCGGAATCGGGCAGGACCGAACCTCAGTCAACAATATGATTACTTTGAGAGGATAGAATATGATAGGTAAGCACAGTGCAGTTTAATAATCCTGATGAAACAATATAGGAGTAAGAGAAAGAAAGACTGTGGGAGACAAGGAATAATGAGGAAAATGACAGTAAGGCAAGAAAATGAAGAGCCACTAAGAAAGGGCACTAAAGAAAGCTCAGTTCACCTGGGAACCTACTTTTTAAATAATAGTTCTCATAGTGTGAGAAGATGTAATGAAAACTGCTCAGTAGGTATGAGAGTTGGTAATCCTTTCTCGTTCTAAGGCCTATAACCACAATAGTGATTGGATTAGCAAGATAAACAACAACAACTTTCTAGTTGGACTTAAAGTGTATTCAACAGGAATAATCTTATTATAATACTGTACCCATAGATAGCTATCTGTGGCAGGAACAAGAAAAGAACAGTGAGGAGAGTCTACAATGGTCTGGCTCCTAATACAATAAACTTTCTACTCTTTAACTATCTATCCTTATACCCAGAAATGAATACAGCTCTCATTTGCTTGCCCAAAAAAGCTAGATTGTATTATAGAGATATGTAACTAGTCAGAAAACAGAGACTAAGTCACTGTGGAGTGCCCAACACAAACTGATGGAGAGGCAACACAAACTTCATGACAGAGGCTCACATAATATCATATAAGAGAGGTCAGAATGACTGCTAGAGTCACTGTTCTATTCTACTGATAATGTTTTCTAGGCATGCTAGGAAGGTACAATTGGGGTCTATCAAAAATGTGGTTGCCTGACCAAACCATCATAGTTACACCACTAGTTGACAGGCAAGTGTAGACAGGAAAAATTCCACATGGTCCCATCCCTAAGTAAAGAGTTACAGATGGTCAATGGATTATAACAGTTGGGAATCAGTTGCCTTTAGGAATGAACTGCTAGATATATTGTCTAATCCCAACTGATCAATAAATACATGCAAGATAGCTAATAGCTAAAATGTCCCAGTAGGTTATATATACACATGTGCATATGTAATACATATTTAACACACATATATATGTATATATAAAACATATAGGAGATTTTTTTTGAAAAATTAGAAATTTAGGATTACCACAGTATGAGTCTGAGGGGCAGGAAGAGTTGTGGTACTAATGTAAATGTGGTGATAAACTATGAAATTACAAAAAATATTAAAATTTAAATATATTTATTATGTCTTTAATATTATAGTATTCATGTATGATATTTATTAATTACATATTATATACTTCTTTAAAAGGTCAGCTTGCATCCACACAATACATACATACCTGATTGTTTTAAAATAACGTAATCAAATGGGAGTTTGCTGGAATTAATAAACGCAAAGATTCCTACCTTGGAAATGTTCATGCACACGTCCACTTTTTTTCTCTGATAATTTTGTATTACTTTATAAATAATAGGAATTTTCCACTTCCTCCCCTCCTCCCACTTCCCTCCCATGCCCCCACTTATCCCCTGCTCCAGTCCTAAGAGGGCATGGCATCCCGCCATGTGGGAAGTCCAAGGCCCTCCCCATTTCATCCAGGCTTAGGAAGGTGTGCATCCAAAGAGAATAGGATCCCAAAAAGCCATTACATGCAGTAGAGACAAATCCCAGTGCCATCATTGTTGGCTTCTCAGTCGGCCTCAATTGTGAGCCACATTCAGAAGGTCCAGTTTGATCCCATGCTCATTCAGTCCCAGTCCAGCTGGATTTGGTGAGCACCCATTTGTTCAGGCACACTGTCTCAGTGGGTGGACCTCATGGTCCTGACTTACCCAAGAGATGCCCAATCATACTACAAAAGCAGTTGTTCAACTATGTTCACAGCAGCATTATTTGTAATAGCCAGAACCTGGAATCATCCTAGGTGCCCCTCAATGGAAAAATGGATAAAGAAAGTGTGGCACATCTACATATTAGAGTACTACTCAGCGGTAAAAAAACCAATGACATCATGAATTTTGCATGCAAGTGGATGGAAATAGAAAACACTATCCTAGTGTACATAAGTGACCCCAAGAACTCTACCAAAGAACTTCTACAGCTGATAAATACCTTCAGTGAAGTGGCAGGATACAAAATCAACTCAAAAAAATCAGTAGCCCTCCTATACACAAAGGATAAAGAAACTGAGAGGGAAATCAGAGAAACATCACCTTTCACAATAGCCACAAATAGCATAAAGTATCTTGGGGT